>VXBI01009990.1:481321-628223 GCA_013397375.1 Toxostoma redivivum
CCATCCCGTCCCATCCCATCCCCTGTCCTGCCAAAGATGTGCTCCAGCACCTGCCCAGTCCAAGCGGAAAATGAGCAATTTCAGTCAAAGCTGCCCAAGGCTGCCTTGATCTTGGTGCCTGCTCCAGGTGATGGAAGAAGAAACCTCCAAATCCCTCTTGATACCTCCTGGTTCCTTAGACCCTGGCTCAGAGTTTTCTCCAGCCCATTATAACTGTTCCAAAACCTGAGCAGAATTCTCACACCACCCAGAAAAATCCTTCCACATGTTTCCATGCAAAAATTCCCTTTTCATGAGAGATGTGGTTCCATGTCCAAGGGTGTCAGCACCACATCTCTCCAAAATGCTGCCAGAAATCTTGGAAAAGCAGAGCCCACAGAGTGCTGCAGCAAATGTCTCTGTGCACATGCCCTGGCACCAGCCTGCTCTTTTCAGGAGAGGTCAGCACATTTACATAAATGCTTTAATAGAGCAGCCGCCAAAATCTCCTCTAAGATGTTTTGAAAGCTAAAAAAAAAAACAAAAAAAAAAACCTTAAATATATATTTTTTTCAACATCTGCAGTCAATGAAAGGAGAGATGCAAATCTGCTGTCATTTGCATGCAAATTTTTTTACATCAAATCAGTGACAGAATGCACAATAAACACACTTTAAATTGAAATATTCCATGTTCACTTCCTCCTAGCCTTGCCTGCAGCTGGGATTCAATTTTCATGCACGGCTCCACACAGGTGACCGTCCTCCAGCGGCTCTGAAGCCAGGAAGAGTGTGGGAAAGATGGAATTACAGAGGCAAAGTAATTGCAACCAGCTCATGACTCAAAACCCAGCTGTCATGAGAGAGAGTAAAGATGAAGGTTCTTCAGAAATAAATGCTGTTGAAAGAGTCTGTATCTGTCTCAAAGCCTAAAGCATCCTTTATGATAATCACTAACATTTTGATCACAGGGAAATATGATAATCGCTCGCCCCAGAGTCCACGCAATCAGGAATAATAGCAAATATCTCTGTAAGGCTTGTTTGCTGCAGGCTTTGAGCAGCTCAGCCTGTGCAGGGGAGGGCTGTGCTCCCAGCGTCACCGCAGGGCTGGGCCAGGGTGGCCAGCCAGGGAAGGGGCTGGCTTGGGCCCTTTGGGAAGAGCAGCGGGGCTGGAATGGAGCTGGGCTCCCCACAGGGCCCACAACCACCTTTCTGCTTCCTATGGCCAGCCCAGTTCCAGCTCCAGGCTCGTACATCCCCACTCCCATCTTCACCCCCAGCCCTGTATCAAGCTCCAAGCCCATTTCCATCCCCATCCCTAACCCCATCCATCTCCATTTCCATCCCTAACTCCATCTCCATTCCTATCTCCATCCTCATCCCCTTCCCCACTCATACCCAGTCCCATCTTCATCCCTATCTTCATCCTCATCCACTTCCCCATCCAACCCTATCTCCATTCCCAACTCTATCCCCATCTCTATCTTTATCCCCCTTCTCCTCCCATCTCTACCCCTACCTCCATTCCCAAACTCTTCTCCATCCCTATTCCCATCTCTATTCCTATCTCCATCCCCATCCCCAGCCCCATCCATCCCCATTCCCATCCCCATGTCTGCCCTCATCCATCTCCTTCCTCCACTCCCTCTCCATCCGTTCTGGACCCTGTTGGTTTCAGCAACGTTCTCCAAGCTGTAGCTGGTGCTTCGCTTTTCCTACCAGGGAAACCCCTTCCTGCTGTCTGCCCAAAACCCTTCCTGTTCTAATTTAAACCTCCTCCTTCTTGTCGTGCGTGGTCAGCTAAATATTTGTCTCCAGCAGCTCCCAGCTCCCCCCATCCCCATGGCACTGCACTTCCACTGCGTCCATCCCGGCTTTCCCAGGGAGCGCCCGTTCACCGGGAGGTCAAACCAAAGGAAACGCTGGGAAATCAATCCTCTGTGCTTTAACAGCCCGAGGCCAGCTGGGAACCCTTCGGATGTCTCGGCATGCTGCTCCCTGATGCTGTAGGAGCAGGGAAGATTGCCAGGGCTGGTCCCAGACCCGTGGCTGGAGGGGTGGGAGCGTTTGGAAGTGACCTGGATCTGACTCGGCCCCTCAGCAGCCACAGCAAAGCTTCACTGGGACTCATATGCTATTAAAAGCCACATTTTCCCCCAAATTGATCTACACCACCGAGGCTGCAAAGACACTTAAGGCCGGGTAGGGAGATGTCCCTGGAAGTTAAGCACCAAATCCACCTGCCTTTGAGGAATGAGATGTCTCATGAAATCCATCCTCAGGCACTTCTGGCTCCTCCTGAAAGCCCAGGTCCCGCCGGACACAGGTCAGAGCTGCACGAACCTTCCCGTGCTCCCTTCTGCAAGTGGCAAAGCCTCCGAGCCTGGGGAAGCATGGAGGGCACACACCGAAGAAATCCCAGAGGAATTCCCCCCAAAACCCCACTGCTTGTGCCCACTTGTTGAGCCACTGCATGTGTGTTTTGAAGGGAACTTCTCCGTATTGTCAGAATTGCTGAAAAAAACCCAGCCCTGAAAGGGTCCCAAATGTACCTGATTGCTGTTTTTCTGCAAGAGGAAACGTCCAGGATAGAGCAGTTTGGTGTGAAGGAGCCTCACCTGCCTCTGTGGGAATGAATATGCTCTCCTGTGCACTCGCTATCCAAAGGCCATTTAAAATACAGAATGGCTGAGCTGCTTCTTTTCTCCTTTTTCTTTTTTTCTCTCAAGAAATTAAAAGTCCTGCTTGAGACACCGTTAGCTGGCATGTGAGGGGATAATTGGAAATGCCCTGGCAGAGCTGCCGCGTCCGGAGATACAGCGACGAGCAGCAGGAACATCTCGGAGACATGCACAAACTTAATAAATGCTGGGGGAGAAATCTAATAATCGCTTTGCTGTCTCAACAGCTCCTGAGCTGATAGAAGAGACACTCATTTTTCACTGCATGTCCGCTGTTCTTTAACCCTGTGAGAGCTCCCATAAAACACCCACGCCTGGACATGTCCTGAGTCAGCAGCACATCTGCCCAAGGTTGCCTTGGCAAACCTCAGCAGCTGCCTCTGGAAAAGCCCAGACACTGCTGGCTGCAGGTCAGCCAGAAAATATTTCCTCCCTGGCTTATGTGCCCAGGGGCTGGAAAAATGCTATTTGTGGCCATCTCCCACCTTCTCTGTTAAAAATAAAGCTTGAGCGCTGGTCAGGGCTTTCTGGAAAACAATCAGGAAAGCGCTGGCACCAAGAATTCAGAGGGAAGCAGGCAGTGTCCGTCTGGTGCCTCACTCCTGTTTCCATTCCCCCTCACATTTGTTGGGCAAGAGCCTCCAAGGCTGAAATCCAGCATCTAGGTGCAAGGACAGGTTCCCGTCACAGAGATCCCATGGGACATGGTGCTCTGGAGGAAATGTGCCAGCACAGGCAGTTATTCCAGATGAGGCACCATAAAAGCATTTCCAGCTCTATTTCCTCGTGCATGAGCAGGTTCCCTTGCCCTTTGGCCTCCCCTGGAGTTTGCATTTTTATGGTCAAGCTTTTAAAAACACGGTTGCACATGAGCCCCTGGCTGGTTAGGGATGGCATGGCTGATATCCGTACAGAGGCTGTGGACAGTTCTGGGATGGAGGTGTGCAGGACGGGGACAGAGCCACACAGGCTCTCCCACCACCCACGGAACTACCCTCCACAATGGATTTGGGGTCACCAGAGGTCTCCCAGCCTGTGCACAGTGCAGGCTCATGGTGGGTGTGCTTCCATAGAATCATGGAATCATTGGTGTTGGAAAAGGCCTTGAGTCCCACCGTGAACAAGCACCACGTTCACCAATAAACTGTGTTCCCAGGTGCCACATCTAATTCCTCCAAGGAGTGGTGACTCCATTCCTGGTCCTGCACGATCCCTGCCTGCACACCCTGTGGACAACAGGGAAGAGGCGAACCCTGGTGTGGAGAAACCCAAGCAGCTGGAGCAGAAGAAAAAGCTCATTTGCCCTTTTCCAGGAAAGCACTTTGCAACCTGATTGCTCTTGTATCTGTTTATTAAACACATGTTTGGGGGGAAATGCCTTGCTGCAGTGACAGGTCACGTTTCCAAGGTTATCCCGGAGCACAAGACAAGACAAGAGCCATTTCTCATCCCCATAATTAGCGGGAGCATGTTAGTAGATTAGCATTAAGCAACATTTACATAACACGATGTGGTCTTAACCAAATTAAGTGCTTTCTCTGCCACCCTGCTCAGCACCTTGCAGCAGGCAGGACTGTGCTCACAGTCCTGCATCAGGTCACCAGGTTTCTGGAATTCACTTTCCCTGCTTCTCATCACATCCAAGAGTCTCTTCCCAGAGATAAATTTAGGAACAACCTCCCTCCACCACCCGGGTTTCCTTGGGTTGGCTCATCACTGGCAGCAGCTCAAATCCCAGACTGGGATTCCTGGCAGGGACTGGGCATGGGATGGTCACAGAGCATTCCCAGGTTCCTCAAACCACCTTCCATGAAATGCTCCACCTCTCCTTCCCCTCCTCCCCCCCAAAATTCCAGCCCTGAGCCCAGCCACTCCCAGCTCCTCCACAGCTATTTCCCAGGTTCCCAGACTTAACTGCCGAGGCTGCAGACACATTTATTATCTTTTTTTGCCGTGCCATCTGGCATTTGTGTATCAGAAGAAGATTATATCTATGTCAAATATCTCTCCCTGTAACAGTTGTAGAAGCACGGGGAGAAAAAAACACATTGAAAAAAAAATTAAATCCCGTGGGCCATATGGAAGATTTTTTTCTTAAGTGATCTATCTTGAGCAATTAGGAGGTGTCACAGCCAATGTGCAGATCCTGGGCTCGTTGGGAGAGGAGCAGGGTGCCAGCGTGGGGCTACCTGAGTCACTGCCGCTGCCACTGCCTGAAATAGCCCGCGAACGTGAACTACCCTCCTCTCCTCTCCCAAAACGGGGGCAGAGAGGGAAACGAGAGGAGAGGGAACAAAGCAGGACAGCTTGCGGCACGTCGAGTGAATCAGAGCAATGGCCTTTCTTTGCCTTTCGGGCTTTTATCATCGCGCGTCTTGCGAAAGCGAGAGGTGTGAACCCGCCGTGGAGCCCGGCCAGGTTTGCAGTGCCTGCTCCGTGCCTCCCGTGCAGGGGATAGTGGAAAATTACCGGCTTCTAATCCCAGGGCTGCCACACTGGCCTGGCCAGGGTAAAGGAACCAACCACTGGCACGGCCCGCTGGGCACGGAGAGGAGCCAGCGCTGCCACAGCATACTGGGTGTGCCATGGGGACCATGGTGTGCCATGGGGTGTGCCATAGGGACCGGGGTGTTCCATAGGGACCGGGATGTGCCATGGGGACCGGGGTGTGCCATAGGGACCGGGGTGTTCCATAGTGACCATGGTGTGCCACGGGGACAGGTATGTGCCGTGTGGACTGGGGTGTGCCCCGGTGCCCTTGGCTCGCAGGGTGGGCACTGCCCCTCCTGGCTTGGCGGGGTGGCTCCATGGCCACCTCCTCACCAAGAGCATCCTCTGCAGCACGCCGGCTGCATCCTCCAGCTCGGAGAGCACAGGGAGATGAAGCACAGGCAGCAGTACCCGGGAGAAGTCCTAGCGAGAAGGTGGAAGTACCAGCACGGATGTGACGGTCCGCCTTTCCCCCTTCGGTGCGCGGGGGAGCAGCTCCCATGGGGAGCGGGGGCACCGCCGTTCCCAGCCTGGAGCCGGGTGGGAAGGCGGCTCCCGCCACGCCCTGGCAAAGCAAACGGGCTCAGACCGACACGGCACAGGCAGCCCGGCCCCATCCTGCTGGGACACGGGGTAAACAAAGGAAATACCACAAAATCAAACAGCATCACTGCCCAGGGCACAGCCAGCCGTCTTCCCCCACTCTTCTCGGGAAAGGCTCCTTGCCTCCTCCGTTTCTTCCCCGTTCCACCATTGGTGCTCTTGCCTCTGGGAATCAGTTCGGCCCAGCATTTATTCTACCCCCAGCACCCCCCCATTCCCCCTGGGTTTTATCAGAACCAACCAGAGCCATTCCCTCCTTGCTGTGAGCCCTGGTCTGAGCAGATGTTCGCTGATGTGGTGGCAGGAGGGAGCGAAGCCCCAGCTGCTCTCCACTCTTCCCGCTGTGAAAATTTATGCCATGGAGTTACTTTTACCAGGAAATCCAGCTGTGGTGAGAGCTCTTCTGTCAGCTGCCTAGCCCTGGGGGTGAGGAGCACCAAAACCCACTGTTGCAGCACCCCACACCAGGAGGTGCTGACCTGCCTGCCAGGTACCCTCCCTCTGCCCCCCACATCCCCCACATCGGCATCACTGCAGAACGTCCCATGGGGCAGGGACGTGCCAGTGGCTGCCCCCAGAGCTGCTGTCCCTGCCCATCCCACTGCAAACACCCACAGTGACACCTCTGCCCTGGGCTGTGTGCCACTGACAACAACCAGCAGGCCTGAGTCACCCAGTCTGTCTCGTTGGGGCTTGACCATGTCACCCCGGATTTTGGGGAGAGGTGGAAAGCAGCCAAGGGGCAGAGAGGAGCTGTACAGCAGCAGAATCATTTAAAGGGCTCCAGCCTCCTCTGCTCTGTCCCAGGAGTACAGCAGTCCCACACGAAAGGGTATCCCCAGCCCACCATGGCCCCTGTGCTTACAAGGACACAGAAGTCAGCCAGGTGGGGCAAAAATTTCCATCCATGTCTTTTCATTGTAAAAATCCTTTTGGAAATGAAGAAGAAGCGTGAAAGTCCTGCTACCAAGCCAAGGCTGTTTGTGATTCATCCTGCACCCGATCCCTGCTGGGGTGCACCCTGCTAGAACTGCTCCCTGCAAGTCTGGGGCTGAGGAAGGGGGGCTGCCAGGTTGGCTCAGCAAAGCTGGTAAGAAAACCCTCAAAAACAACTTGTCAGAAAACGCGTCCCAGCAGAAATGTTCCTGAGGTTGCTTGTGGCTTGCTTGTTTAGGCTTCCCCATCCTTCCCAAGGATGCACCTGGAGCCTGCTCTATGCTCCAAACCTCCCTCTTCAGGATCACTTGGAAAGCTCTTACTGTGGAGAGCAGGACACTCATTCCTGCCTTGACCTCTCTGCAGAGGCTTCACCAAACTCTCTCATTCCTCTCTTGGGTTACCTTCACAGAAGTTTCTGACATTTCCCATTCCGTTTGCTCTGGCAGCCCGAGCAGTGAGTCCTCCTGCCCTTCTGCACCCAGATTCTCCTTCTCCCACCTGGCCTTTCATTAGAAAAGCCCTCTCCTCTGGAAAATCCCAGGCTTAAAAATCCCTGGCTCCAGCTCCTCCAGAACTCCTCCATCTCTGCAGGTTTGGGCAGGAGGTCTCCTTCCCCACCAGTATCCTTGCTCTGCATTGGACCTCCCTGTCCTGCACACTCAGGAACTGAACCCCAGGCCTGTGAGTCCTTGCCCTGCAGAGCTGCTGTTCTGCAGGAAATAAGGGGATGAGAGAAATGAAGGGAGATGAGGAGATGAGGGGATGTCAGCCTGGGGACATTTGAATGGAAATGAGAGCTGGCAGTCAGCAAGGTTCCCAGTTCTTTATCTGTTATGTTTCATTAGATTTTATTTTTGTTCCGGGAAAACTGGGAGAGGGGGGAATGTATCTGAAGTCAAACAAAACATTTTCTTTTGCTAAAAGGGAAGGACTTCATCTCTGCCTCAGCGTTAGAATAAATTCCATTTCAAAAGTGGGCTGTGATTTTGAAATGAAAATTGAGACCATCCTATCCCCAAAGGCTGAAATGGGATGTTTTGACGGACCTTTCTTTTTTTTTTTTTTTTTTTTTCTTTTTTTTTTTTTTTTTTTTTCCTTTTTTTTTACCTCTAGGGCCCTTTTGCCTGGAATCAATATATCCCTGCAGCAAGCTCTGCATTTGACAAGCAGCAACTTTTCACCAGGTAAACATCCCCTTAAATCTTCATCAGTCGAGGACAAGTGCAGAGGTGCAGCATCCTTGCCCTTGGATGCAGTTTCCTCCATCCTCACCAATTCCTCAAGGATGTCACCTGGCAATCCCCACAATTGATTGGCACTTAATACACAGCGAGAGGAGCTGGTACCTATTCCTCCCATCCAAAATGATCTCCCAATGTTTGGAAATAAACAGCAGAAATATGTCCCAGCAGGTGTTACCTCTTCAATGTTGTCTTGTTTGTAGCCAGTCACAAGACAACATTCCCATAACACCAGAGGTAAGCAGATGGCACTTATTAATTTACATCGTAAATATGCTCTAATGTGTATGCTGAGCAGCCACTACTGTGGGAGGCAGCTCTACCTGGCTCACACCAAGCATCCCAGCCCAAACACTTCACCTGGGAGCGGGAGCGGTGCTCTGGTTCCCTCCGCGCCTTCGCGCAGCGGCACCGTCGCGGCTCCGGAGCAGCCACGGCGATCCGCAGCCCCCCTCTTCCCACAGCTGCCAACCGGCAGCCCCAGGCACCAAGCGGGAGAAAATTACACCCAAAGTTATTAGAGGCAGCAAGACTGCAGGCAGCATCAACACAGCATATGTCCCAAAGTAAACAGATTGCGTGGAACCTTCCTGAACATGCTGAGGGGCCGAAACCGCTCTTCCTGAGACGTGGAGCTGCCTGCGGGGAGGGGAAGGAGCTGTGTGCTCCCCCGGGCTCCAGACCTGCAGCTCTGCTGCTGGCTCTCCCGAAGCGCTGGGATGGGCGGATGGAAAATCATGGAAGGTGCTCTCCTGGCCAGGCCACCCGGCACATCCAGTGATGATCGGGACTGCATGGAGAATTATCTGCGTAGATTGCACTAAAATAGCTCCGTCCCGTCTCCCCCTCCCAGCCCTCCCCTCCTCTCTTCTGCAAAGCAGCACGGTGAAAATTGGTGAGGTTTTAATTTTTTCAAGATTTTTTTTTTTTAAATTCTGGAAAGAGGCACAAGTAAATGGGCAGCAAAAGGAACCCAACATCACCGAGGGATCTCATAGGGGTTTTTTGCTGAAGGTAGTTCGGAGCTGGGGGAGCAACAGCCCACCCTTCTTGCTGTGGACACTGTGGCTGCAAAGGGCTGCAGCACCGGAGAAGAAAGGACACCCCAAGGATTACAGCATAGCCTCCAACTCCAACCTTCCAAGAGCATCCAGCCTGCCTGGAAATCCTTGTTGGAAATCTGTGTTGCCTGGTGCAGGGGCTGATCCCAAATCCAGCTGCCACCCATCCTGCTTGGAGACCTTGGGAGTGTTCTCAGAGGCCTTGTCCCTGGTGTCACTTGCGCTCAGCAATGGCTGTGAGCACCGAGGGTAAAAGCCCAACCAGAGCACATCAGGACGCTGTGATAAAAGGCCCATGGCATAATGTCATCCCTGCAGAATTTAAAATCCATTAAAATGCCATCAAATCTGAACAAGGGGAGCCCCACATCTGGTGCAGCACCTGCCCAATGCCCCCTTCTCCTGCAGCCACCCCAGAGCCCATGGTGGGGGTTGGGTGCAGGGGAACATCACCCACACTGCAGAGTGTGCACTGGGGAGAGGAAATTCACTCCAGCTGCCAGCTCCAGCTGATAAGACAATCTCCTTTCATCTCTTATTGCCTCTCACTCCACCCCTTCATTCTTTTTTTGTTTTTCTGGTTGCACCCAGGGGCCGTGCTGCCCTGGGTGCCCTGCGTCACACTGACGTCAGGGAGGCAGCCAGGGCCAGGATCATGGGGCTTCTTTCACAACCTGCCTGCCCTGGGGACTCTCATTAATCAAGATCTGCAGATAAGGGCCCTGCAGAGGGACTGCCAGCAGTCCCAAGGGAGCCCACACTGGTTTTTCCACACAGCCGCCCTGGCAGAGCAGAACAGGCAAACACACTGGGAAAGGAGGCTGGGAAAGGGCAGCTACAGGGTTGGAGGGGCTCCAGGTGTGTGCAGCACTGGGCTTGGAGAACTCAGGTCTGATGGAAGGTTCCCCTGTCCATGGCAGGGATGGGAAATGAGATGAGCTTTAAGGTCCCTTCCAACGCAAACCCCTCTATGATTGCTCCGGGGTTGGCACAGGACCTTCTGCATCCACCCTGGGGCAAAACAATAATGGCTTTGGCCACAGGCCTCTGGCTCGGGCAGTCCTTATTTATCCATCCCATTCTGCTGGCTCAACACTTGGCTGTGGATATTGAGCATCAGCCCCACCAGGAGACATCAGAGTCACCCTACATCCACATGGCAATGAGAGGAACAAGTCTTCATGGTTTTCCATTTTCCCTTCTTCTTGGAGAGCTTTAAAAAAGAAAAGGAAAAAAAATATCTTTAAGAGTTTTTCAGCCCTACCTCCTTCTCCTTCATGCCTGCTCCCAGCTGGAAAATAAGGATTATCATAGCTTCTGGATTTCTCTTGCTCAAGGATGGTTATTTGCAGTCACTCCTGGCATGGCTTTGTGCTAAGTGCTGGCCCAGCCCTGGTTTTAGGAAGAAGGCATGAATTTAGGGCTCATTTCGAGCCACAACCCTCATTTTCAGAATGTGATCCCTCCTTCCTGCATAATGAAAATCCATTCCTTGTCTTGGGGGGCTTCATTATAGGCTGAGACGACCAGCATGGTTTGCACATGGAAAAGAAGTACTATGAGACACTTCTTAAAACACTTTTTTTAATTGATATGCTCCCAGTCTCCTGTTTGCTAGTGGGTAATTAAGTCAATTAACAAGCATCTGTTTATTTATTTCCCTCATTGATGAATGTAAGCAGTTTGGGTAGCAGTTTGTAACAAGGGCCTGCTGCAGCTTGCCCGCCGATCCATGAATATTCAGGCAATCGCTACAATCCATCTACAGGACCTGCTCCTCCACCTCCAGGAACCTGGGAATGAGCTCCAGGGTGGGCAGGGATGGCACACACTGTCAGCCTGGGATCCTGCCCTTAGCTGGACAAGGCTTGGAGCAACCTGGTTTGGTGGAAGGTGTCCCTGCTCATGGCAAGGGGTGCAACCAGATGGGCTTTAACGTCCCTTCCATTTCAAACCAGTCTGTAATTTCACGATTCTAAATTCCCTCCTAATCTGCACTTTGGTAAAGTCCCTCAGACACCCTCAAAGTCTTCTAGGGGCTGTTTTTGCATCCCTCCTGCAGACCACGTCTCAGAAAGCGTTGGAATGCAGCTTGTGGAGGCTGGGAAACAACTCCCACCTGCCTCGGCCCATGGGGAGCTGGTCAGAGTTAACCCCTCATCCCCAGCATGGTACTGCACCACACTCCTCCCCATATCCCTGTGCTTCCCGGAGGGCTGGGGGAGCCAGCGCCACCAGGACAGCAGCAGCTCCCTGGGAATTTGTCTGTCTTGGGATCATCCAGGCACATCTCTGGATGGGCCTGCTGACCCTCATGGGAGTCTCCCCAGGACCTCTTTGGGGTCACCCAAGGCTCAGAGCACTTTGGGACTGCACCCCGGTCAGCACTGTCCCCATCCCTGTGTGAAACATGCTCCGCGTGCCCAGAGCCAAAGGCCAGAGACATTCCCACGTGGACCAAGCAACTCCCAGCACTGCCTTCAAAGAGCTATTTAATGACAGGCAGCACAATTAAGGAGGCCTGGGAGTCAGAGAAGAAGGGATTAGTAGGCTCTGAGCAGAGCACTCATCTCGGGAGCAGTTTTGCAGGGGCGCATCTGCTGCTGACTCCTCTCTTGCAGACGCACCAGTTTTCCTGCCGTGTCAGCACCAGGCGTGTTCCCTCTCTCCTGAAACCCTGCAGTGCTGAGCACGCTGCTTTTCCATGAGCTGGGGGGACAGGGATGCTCCCACACCAGGGAGTTGCCATCAGGAGGCTGTACTAGAAGCAGCTCTGGGGCTTCCCACCCCCTGCCTGTGTGCCTGGGAGAAGGGAGGGCAAGGCTCCTGAGCACCCTTTCAAAATTCCTCGTGTTTGGTAAATTAATTAGTTTAAACGAGCAATTAGAGCTCTATTTAGCACTAGCTCATTGCAGCTTCTGCTGGATGGCTGCACCTTCCCCTCTCCCACTCTTCAAATGAGAGTTTTGGGGTTTTACAGGAAAAATCATCAGGGCTGGGAGTGAAGTCAGGCATGGAAGAATACAGGGATGACAGTGGATGGGGGAGGGCACAGGTGGGAGAGTCATCTCCGGGATGCAGGGAAATGGCCACATTTCTCCATGGCACTGCACATTTGGCCAGATCCTGGTCTTAGACATCTCCAGGTGCAGGGAGATGGTCGGCCTCATTTCAGAGCTCACAGAAATTTGCCTTCCAGTTTTGAGACAATTAAAAAGAGCCCAACAAGAGTCCCAGGAACACCCTCCAATTTACAGTGGAGCAGGAGGCATCATAATAACAATAATAATAGTAATGATAATTGGATGAAAGTTTGCTGTAATGAACTGGTTGCAGCCCAAAGCTGCTTAATAGACTCAATTTCCATGTGACAGCTAAGTGAAGGCACCGGAGAAATTCACATCCCATGGCTTTGCTGATAAATAAAAGATCCCTTCAGGGCAGTGCAGAGCTGGCACCTTTCTTCCCCCACATTGACCCCAGAGAAGCCACACTCAGTCGTTGGTGCCCCTGGATCCCTGAAAGTGTCCCAGGCCAGGCTGGATAGGATTTGGAGTACCCTGGGCTAATGGAAGGTGTTCCTGCCTTTGGCAGGGATGGCAATTGGATGGACTTTGAGGTCCCTTCCCACCCAAACCAGTGGGAGATTCCAAAATTCCACAATGATTGCATGCTCTGAGCCCTCCTTTAATTCTTTTTAGAGTATCTGGAAGACAACAGATGAAGACATCATTTTCCTGGGCAAATGAAATGATGTGCTTCCCCCTGAGGAAATAATTTCTATTCCACACCTTTTCCTTAATCCCACACAATTTGAGAGACAGTTGATTTATAGATTTTGGAGGCTGTCTTTTCTCCCACTGCTGGCAGAAATTAAATGGATCAGGGACATCCCGCCCTGGCTGAGGTCTCAGTGCATGTGCTGAGCATTCTCCATGTCCCCCACGGACAGGGCATGCAGGGATGAGGCAGTGGAGGATTTCAAACAGCACCTGGGGCTCCAAAGGTGCATGGAGGAGGCTTATCCTGACCACAGAAAGGGGTCTTTGATCTGAATTCCAAGGAGGAGAAGGGGAAAAGGTGGATGGTTTTGAGGACCTTTACAATCCAGCCCAAACAGGGTCACTCTCACAGTTATTAATAATTACTTCTGCCTCATATCCTCCTCTCCCAAGCTCTTTACACATGGAGCCAACACAGAACAGTAGGGGAAGGATCCAGCAAGGATAAGCCCCTGGAAAACACTAAGAGAGGCAGGGAGAGAGGGTGAGATATCTCATCACTGCATCCCTGCCATCCCTCCCATCCTCTCCCTGAAGGGGCAGAGCTGCATCCCAGTATTCATAGCGAGAGAAACAAACCTTAACCAACCTACTAAAACAAACAAACAAAAAAAGGCCTGCTCCCCCAGACAAAACAAATAATAAAAATCCCCAAACTCTTCCCCCACAAAAAAAAAACCCCAAAACTCTAGCCCCCTCAAAATACAGTACTGGCAAAGAAACAAACAAACAAAAAAACCCAAAACAAATGAAAAACAAACAAACACAAACCCCCCAGAAACCCAGCCCTCCCAGAAAAAAAACATAAAAAACCAACACCTCTGAATAAAATAATCCCCAAAAAGAAAAAAAAACTAAAAATGAAGCAAGAAAACCCACCCCAAAACAAAACCCAAAAAACCCCTAGAAACAAACAAACAAACAAATAAATGCAAAATGAAACCAAACCCCACCCCAAAACTCCCTCAAAAATTAAAAAACCTCCTCCAGAAACAACCTCACTCCCCAAGACCCCAAAAAAACCTTCAACACCCTGACAAAAACATGGTTTGAACATGGAAAACTCTCTGCAGGGAAGGGATGTGCTGCTATCCACATCCATCCTGAGCTTCCCAACAAACTATCCTCCTGCCACAGCTTTGGGACAAACTCACATTCCAATGTGGACAGTGGAGACCTTTGGGACTAACTGGAAAGCATAAAATCATGGAATGGCTTGGGTTGGAAAGGATCTTAAGGCATCATCTTGTCCCACCCCCTGCCATGGGGAGGGACACCTTCCATTATCCCAAGTGTTTCCAACACCATCCAACCTGGCCTTGGACATTTCCAGGGACGGGGAATCCCCAGCCTGGACTTGCTCCCTGTTTTCTTGGCACGCAGAAATTCTCTCACAGAAAGTACAGACTGTCCCCTTGAATCAGCACTACCATGGACACTCCTCTCTCAGAGGATTCCCCCAAATCTGCTACTGCTGCAGAAGGTGCTGAGGCTGGGCTGGCAAACACACTGAGCACTGACAAGGGCTGAGTTTGGAAAGGGGAGAGCAGAACCACCGGCTTTCAGGGTTCAAGAAACACAAATTCCTCCGACAGTCACATGTTCCCCAGGGGAAAAAAAAAAAAAAATGTTGAAAACACCCCATGTCAGAACAGAACTTCCAGAACAGCCCTTGCAGTGACTCCAGCAGGGATGGTGGGTGGGAGTATCACCCTCAAAACATCCTTCCCAATTCAGTTCAGACCTGATGACAGGGCTATGTGGGACACATTTCTGGAAGTTTTGAGATCCTGCCTCCTCTTACTCTGCACTTTGTGGGGAGGGAACTCCCAGCACTCCTTCCTTCTCCTCCAGCTGGGAGCAGGGGCTGATGCATCTCTTCAGTACACTGGGTGCTCCAAGCTCCCTTCTTCATCCTCACAGATGAGCTTTATGTCTGGCTGCAGCCTTCAGTGCTTCGGGGCTGGATCACAGGATCAGAGAATCCCAGAATCCCAGAATGGTTTGGGTTGGAAGAGACCTTAAGTCCCATCTTGTTCCAACCTCCTTCCACTGTCCCAGGTGGAGCGTGACACTGCCATGGTCCTTCCTCACACCAGTCCCTGCAAATGGCCAAAGGATGGACCAGCCAACACTCAGGGAGAAAGGGAAAACCTCCCAGGAGTGCTGCCTGCCCCATGGTGCCTGGAGTGGGGCAGCCGCACAGTGGAGGGATTACAATAAACCCATAAATCAATCTGGGGAAAGCAGGGACCATAAACACCCCCACGATCCCTGAATACACAGGGAAATGGACTCATAAGCAGAGGCAGGAGTTTTAATAAATACCCATTCCTGGGGAAACTCCGCCTCTGGCACCAGCAGAGCGGAAGCAGTGGGATGACTGGTGCCCCATGGGCACAGAGAAGGGATGGAACCTGTGACCCACCTGGCTGGCAGTGAGGATGTGGCTGATGTGAGGAGCCTGGGATAGTGGAAGGTGTCCATGGCAGGGGGGGGACTGGATGGTGTTTAAAGGCCCTTCCAACCCAAACCATTCCATGTACTAGCACGTGTTTTTGGAACTGTGCCCACTCCACTGTCCTCCCTCCACCCTGTGCTGGATTTAAGCCAGGGCAGCATCTGGAATGATTGCCCTGAACCTCCCTCCCAGCTGCAAGCTACATTTTCTGGGCCACAAGCCTCTGACAACCCACTTCCTGAAGGATGCAAGGAAATCTTCAAATGTGAAGTGGCAGCATTTCCTTCCTTTGTTATGGGCAGCACTTCCTCAGGGATGAGCCCCGTATTTATGCCCCCGGCTAGAGGATGCCTGAGCAGGCTCCAGCTCCAGGGGGACAGGCCGCATCTGACTCCATCCTCCATCCTCCTAAATCCCTGGCTCTTCCAAATGCCTCCATGCCTCCAAATCACCCTGCAGGGGAGCAGGCCCAGGGTGAACTCCAGCCCCCTACAGCCACAGAGGCAGCTCTTCCCCTGCAGCTTTCTGCTTGCTTAAGCACTGCTTCTGCTATTAAACTCAGAAAAGCAATAACATCCCCAGCAACAGATGCCACTCACGATAGCTCAGGGAGCAGATAAGGCTCCCAGAAATGTGTTATTCCTGTTCAAAGCCTTGGTCACAGTGACCTCCACAGATACTTTAAATTCAAGCTGGTTCAGATTTGGTTCTTTGTTTGTTTGTCGTTGCATCCACTTTTTAAGGGAACTTTCAGTGATCCTAAGCCCTGCTTATAACTGCTGTGCTCTGGTTTCTTTCTTCATTTAATGAGGCAAAGGCTAATTAATTAAAAAAAAAGATCTCCATCCCCCAGCTGACAGATTGCCCTTGGCCCGAGCAATCATGCTCCCCACCCCTCTCCCTCCTCTCACGAGATGGGAACCAGCCCTTTGATGGGATGTGTTGGCACCTCACAGAACCCAGTAAATTAAAAAAAAATAAAAGATAAAATAAAAAAAATAAAGAAACAGAGTCAGTTTGCTTTGCACTGAACCTCAAAGCTGGGGCATGTTGATACCTTAGGATGGAACACAGAGCCACAGCATTCCCACACTGCATCCCTATCCTGGCCCTGCAGGAGATGGGACCTGCACCTCTCCCACTGCTTCCACTGAGGTGTCCATCACCAGCAGAAGATGAGAGCAGCTCCAGGCCTCGACCCTGCCCCACAAACCTCTGCTTCAGGCTCCTGAGTTGTGGGTAGGAATAAAATGGGGTTTTTCCTCAAAAGAGGCTCCCTCCTCCTCTGGGATGGCAAGGCCTGTTTGGCACCCCCAGGTCTCCATGGGCATGGCTGGCTCCTGCATGGGGCAGAGACCAGGACAGCCAAAGTCAGGCAGGGGCTGGGTGCTTCCATGGAGCCCCACTTGGAAAAGCTCCCCTATCCCTGTCCCCACACCATTTTCAACGCAGAAGCTGCAGACACACATGGCTGCATCCCAAACCCCCTCTGTAATTACAGATCCACGGTTTCTTCTGGGCTTCCACTTACTTAATCATCCTTTCTCATCCGCCTCTAATACCCTGAGCTCTGTCAGAGGGCAAAAACACAGCCCTTACATCCAGAAGGACAAGAGATCCCTGCAACAGCTGCTATATTTAACAGAAAAAAATACACTGGGTTGCCACGGCAACCCTGGCTTCTATAAATAGCCCAGCCGAGAGCACAGGCAATGCTGACAGAAGCTGCTTTCCCCGAGCACTGGGGAATGGAAGTAAACTTTTATTCCTCGCTGGAATCGCCACAGAGCAAACCGCGCAGGGAAGGAAAAAAAAAAAAGGAAAAAAAATTGAATTGCTAATTAAAGCCTGGGGCAAAGGATCCCCACTTCCCTCAGCTCAAGGATTGATCCCTAGGATCAAAAGAGTGTTTTGGGAATGGGGGCAGGGCTGGAGCCAGCTGGCTGGAGATGGAGTGATGGTGCTGGATGTGGCTGGTTTTCCCACTGGCACTGACACAATGGGGCTTGGCTCTGGCATCAGGATCACCCCCAGCTAGCAGAGCTGCTGGGGTAAGGCTGGCTTTGGACATGCACCCAGCCTTGCCTTGAGTGCTTTCAATGACCTGCAGAGAGCCCTGATGGGGACACACAGCTTTCCAAAGGGCCTTTTCCCCCTGTTCCACCAACAAAACCAGGTCTCTGGGCATTGAGTCAGGAGCCTTCTCCTTCCCCACTGAACACAGACCCTGTCACCAAAACACACCCGAGCTCCCTACAGCCAGAGCCAGCTGACCATCCCCCGAAATCTGATTAGCAAGGCTCAGCAGTCACAGCCTGCTCAGGAACAGCAGTTGCTTCCCATCGCGCTCCAAGCCTCCAGTCATCTCCCTAATTCTCCTTGACATTTCATGCTCCAAGTGGAGGGCGTGCCTCTGAGAGCTCACAGCCCCCAGCCCGGGATGGCAGTGCCCTCCTGAGATCTCCCTGGCAGCCCTGGCTTCCAGGAGCCCTTGAGCATGGAGGTGGAGGGCTGAGAGCCGGCTGGAGCAGACGCGGCGCTGCTTGACTCCTGCTCTGCTCCCAGCAGGAAGGGTTCTTCAAGAGGAAAACTCTTCACGCCGCTGTAGCAGTCAGTGTGTGTGTCTGAGTGCTCCTGCTTTCCCCACACTACTTAAGGAAAAACAGATTGCCAGACCTGATGGGAGCCTAGAGCAATCCAGTGGAATATTTCCTCTGGTTTGTGGTTGTACCAGCAGCCTCAGAGCAGGGTCCAGAGGAGGCCTTGAGGATGCTCAGGGAGCCAGGCTGGGAGACCTGGGGTGCTCATCTGGAGAGGAGAAGGATCCAGGGAAAGCTCAGAACCCCATCCAGGGCCTGAAGGGGCTCTGGGAGAGCTGGAGAGGGACTGGGGACAAGGGATGGAGGGACAGGACACAGGGAATGGCTTCCACTGCCAGAGGGCAGGGATGGATGGGATATTGGGAAGGAATTGTTCCCTGTGAGGGTGGGCAGGCCCAGAGAAGCTGTGACCAAACACCAGCAGCAGCTGGGACACTCTTGACCCATCTCCCACCCGTGGTGGCCACGGTGACGTTGCCTCCCCTCCAACAGCTGTGCCTCTGGCTTTGCCAAAGACACGGGCAGGACATAGGAGATGCCCCAGCCCACCCTGTGACCCCAAGTTGGACAAGATGGAAATGCTGGAGCTGGGCGTTCAGCTGAGAAAAATAAAATAAAATAAAATAAAATAAAATAAAATAAAATAAAATAAAATAAAATAAGCACCAACCATTCTGCCCATGTGCCCTCACCAGGCTGGGCTTGCAGGAGCATCCAGCTCTCCGAGGGGCTGGCAGGAGGGTGCTGGAGCAGGGAAGAGCCCGAGATCATCAGCACAGGCTCGGCAGGGGGGGAAGGGGCCTTGCTCAAGGACTTCAGGTTCTGTTTGCTTCATCCCACTTCATCCTGACCCAGTTCCTGGCCAATCCCAAGTGGCCATGAGCTCACTGCAGAGAGGACACAAACACTGGATGTCTCTGTGGCTCCCTCCACCACCTGTGATGTCCTGCCACAGTTCCTGCTCAGCACCTTCCCCCAGCCTCTGGAAGCAGAGCTCGCTGATCCTCCTCTATTTTATGTCGTGCCTGGCCCACTTTTATGCCTGGCCCACTTTTACACCTGCCCTGAATCCTTTTCCCCCCTGCAGTGCCCAGGATGGTGTTTCTGCAGCTGATGGCTGTGTCAGCATCACAGCAGCACCTCCTTGTCACTGACAAGGGCAGTAAATTCGTGCCCAAATAAATCTCTACCCTTGCAACAACATGTGAAAGGAAAGGCTTTAATGGTGAATAAATTCCCAAACTGGCCAAATGGGAAAGGGAGTGGATGAGATTCACACTCAGTGCCACAGGGTGATGGCAGGGGTGCAGCTCTTCTGGCCCAGCACTGAGAGGATGGAGGGAGGGATGTGTGCTGCTGGGGCTGCTGCTTTTAGAGCAGGCAGGGACTTCAGTGCATGGAGCCTGTTGCTGCTAATGGTGTTTGTGTTTAGAGCCTAAACTCAGACCATGGGAAGATGATTTAGAAGGAAATTCTTTAATATAAGGGCAGTGAGGCCCTGGTACAGTGTGCCCAGAGAAGCTGTGGCTGCCCCTGGATCCCTGGAAGTGTCCAAGGTTTGACACTGGGGCTTGGAGCAGCCTGGGACAGTGGAAGGTGTCCGTGCCCATGGCAGCGGGTGGAACTGGGTGAGTTTAAGGTCCCTTCCACCCCAAACCATTCTGGGATTCTATGAAATAGATTTCACCAAGGCATGTTTCCCTCCCCAGGAGAGTTTCCATCACTCCATGAGGCCAGACCAGGTGCAGATGTAACAGCAGCCTGCATGCCCAGGCCCAGCCACACCGTGGCCGTGGCCAGGTGGGTGCTTTCCCAAGGAAACCTAGCTCCTGATGGCTCTGTCCCAGCCCCAGAGCGCTGCCATGGGCCACAGGAATGCAACAGCAGCCTTGCACAAGCCCACACAGACAGGTGGAGCACGTGGCCCCCACGTGGGCTGCGCCCTGAAAGTGAAATTTGAGAGAGGTCAGGGAAGGTGCTCAAGACTTACAGGGGATGAGGCAGAACAAACACAGTAAGATGCTTAATTTTATGTGGATATTGAATGGACTTACCTCAAAAGTTTGCTGGGACCCGTGGAAGAAACTTTGTAGGTGGAATGTTCCCAGCCCCAAAAAGAATGAGACACATCCCAGCAGGGCTAGAAGAGCAGCACATCCAGGCTCCAAATGACTCCAAACAGGAGGTGAGATCCCAGAATCCTGCACCCCTGGATGTCCCCTCGTCACAGAGCCTCACCTCTCTCCTGGTTTCATGCTCAGGTTTGTACCCTGTCCTTGCAGACATCTCTGGTCCTACGTCCTCACTTTTGGCAGGATAAAAACAAGAAAATTCAGAGTAGGGCATGTGTTTCATCAGGAATCCATGGAGAGCCCACATTACAAGACAAGGGACACCTTGGGTACATTCAGTCTGCTGGAAATTGTGGGGTTTGGCTCCACTGCTGTCCCAGACCGTAGAGTCCCAGAATGGTTTGGGTTGGAAGGGCGTTAAAGCCCATCCTGCTCGCAGGAACACCTTCCATGTCCCAGGCTGCTCCAAGCCCCAATATCCAGCCTGGCCTTTGACACTTCCAGGGATCCAGGGGCTGCCACAGCTTTTCTGGGCACCCTGTGCCAGGGCCTCACCGCAGCTTGTCCAGCCTTTCATCCAACAAAACCTGATACAAACACTTTGAATTTCGCCTCAGGTTTTCTTTCTTTGCTCTGAGTCTGGCTGGCTCTCTCTTCAGGAGCCAGGAATTAGGTAGCACAGCTACTCCAAAGTAAATTGCCCTACAATTGCTTTTCCATAGCAAGAGGGTTGTTTTCTTAGGGCAAACCACTTTTATCCTTGAGGAAAGTGTCAGCAGGAGGAATAGCCAGGGAAAACTTGGCCATGCTGCTATCCTGGAGTTACTATCAGGTAAAAAAAAGCCAGTGAGTTTCTCTTCTACAGTTTTTGTGGCCAAATTCTTTAATGTTCCCTCAGCTCAGCTGAGGATGTCAGAGCTGGGGTTCCCTAGAAATGCTCTCAGCCTGGGCTGGGGAGAACAAACTGAAAGGGCACAGAAATCATGGAGCTGCTCCAGCCAGGGAGAAATGTCTGTAATTAATGTAGTGGGAAAATTACACATTTACATGGGCCCCCCAAACACAAGAGCAGACATCCATTTCCTGCAGGGCCATGGATGCCTGCCAGCCTGCAAATAAATCACAAAGCCACAAAGCCAACAAGGAGGAAAAGAAAGGGGAATTATCACAGAGGATGCAGCAGCCATTTGTACCAGGAAAATCATCAGCATCTCCACCAGACATCTATTGTTTATCAATAATATTCCCTGATGCTTCTCACCATTTGGGACTGAGATGGGGAGGGATATTCAAGCAGAACAACAGAAGTCTCCTTGGATTTTGCAAACTCCAAAGGCACAGCCAAGGGTTGGCTTGGGAGATGGATTGACCTGCCCCAGAGGTGTTTGTGGGACCAAACCCAAACAAACCCACAGCAAACCTGATATTAAATAGGCTTTGGCATGGGTGAAAAAATGGAATAAACGCAAAGTTGCTGACTTTCCTCCAGGAAGAGGGTGTCTGGAGGGCAGGGATGGAGCACTCAATGGTCTGGCAGCACCTCCAGAGGGACCTTGTCCAGTGATGCTGGAGATTAAAAATAAGAGAACAAACAGTTTCAGTGACGACTTGCAGTCCTGCTCCCACGCATTTTCCCTCCCCTCGCCTGTCCCTGTGGAGGTTGGATGGCCTGGGCCCCACTTCACAGCAGCCTGGAGTCACTGAGAGTCTCTCCATTGCTTTCCAGCTGCCCTTGGCTCCAGCACTGGGACCAGGACAGCAGCTTCCCCCATGGCCTGTGAAGCTGTCAGCACTGGGGGACTGCAGAAGAAGGACTATCAGTGGGGTTCTGAGGGGCAGTTCCTGTTTACTGCACCATCCAGGGCTTGTAAAGGAACCATGGGTGATGCTGTGCTTCCTGGGATATATTGTGGCTACAGCAACCCCAGCCAATGCATCAATATTCCCAAGTGGGTTTTTTTCCTTTTCCACTTTGAGCTGAAGCACTTTAGGGGGCACTCAAAACCATCCTGTGCTGCTCACAGAGAAACTTCTCCACCACCTCTTTCCCTGCCACAGGAGCATTGAATCTCAGGGATTGCTAGGAACCCCAAAGGCCATCCAATTCCAACTAGACCGGGTTGCTCCCAGCCCCTCTCCACCTGGATGAGGTGGGTTGATCTCCCTGAACCCCCTGATTTCACTGCCTGGCCACCAAACCTCCACCACAACCAGAGGTCCCACAACCAGAGACAGCTGTGATGAAACTCCTTCCCTATTCCAGGCTTGCCCATCCCAAATCCTCAGCCCTCCTGCTCTTATCCTGCTGTGGGGAACTCAGCCAGCACTTAGCAAAGTCAGGGAATAGAGCAAAATGCTTCCCTGCACCTCAGGCACTTCAGCTTTTCCTTTTCTTCCTTGGCCTGCTTAACAGGAAAAAAAAAAAAAAGAGAGAGAGAGAGAGAGAAAAATTGTATTTATTCACACACACAACATTGAAACATTTGTTTAGGAGAAAATCTCACTGATTCTGGCTGTTAATCCAGAGGCAGAGAGAACAGCAGTCCTTAATGTCAGCCTGTTCCTCAGTGATTTGTGCTTTTGTGCTTTGAGCAACATTCCCAATTCTGATAAAGGTATTAGTGAATTTCTTGGGCTGAATTATAAATTATGAGGTGCAAAGCCCTCTATTTATGCACTTCAGTGCTGAGAACTTACATGCAAAACAAGACACTCAAGCTCTCCACATCCCCACAGCAGCTCTCTCCACTCTGCACAGAAAAAGCACCCAAATTATTTGGCTGCGTTTATGAGGGACACATTTCAGGGATTAGGGCAGGAATAGACATCCCCTGGATGTTTCCACAGCACTTTGCTCAGAGCAGTGGCTCCTGCAGCAATATCCTCTGAGCTGGGTCCAGGGCAAGCTCCCTCTTGAGCTCAGCATGACCAAATGGCCACAGGATAAGGACATTCAGGATAAACACATCTGGAAGTGGCTCTCTAGCTGCAAATAAATGCTTATTAACACACTTTCTTCAGGGTAAAAATGGAGCAAAACTAAAATGCAGCGAGCACAGATTCAAGTTTTCATTTGGGGAAGGAGGGCAGGGAAGCTGTCCCCAAACCAGAGCATGCCTGGCATTGCAAACAGCAGATTAATCCTTTTTTATTTGTGTTTCCACTTCCTTTTAACCAAAAAAATCACAGAATTATTAAGGCTGGGAAAGACCTCCAAGATCATCAAGTCTAACCATGAATTCAAGAGCACTAAACCATTTCCCTGAGCACCACATCGACATGCCTTTTGAACATTTCCAGGGATGGTGCCTCTGGGCAGCCTGGTCCAATGGCTGACAAACCTTCCAGTGGGGAGATTTCCCCCAGTTTCCACTCTAAACCTCACCAGGCACAGCTTGGGGGTGTTCCCTCGTCCTATCCCTTGAGCTCCAGAGCCTTGCCCAGCTCTGTTCCCTTCTTAGGACACTCATCCCACAGGGAACAACAGGAGAGGGAACTGCACTACCCCGGGGCAGAGCTTTTCTGCCTTCATTTTTTCAAACAGGAAGAAAAAAAGAAACACCTGGAAAAAAAAAGAAAAAAATGGTTTAGGCTAATCCTAAACTGAAAGTTTATATTCCTTAGTTAGATTTCGAAAAACGAAGTTTGCTTGACCCAAAGTCTTTCATTTGACCTAAAAGCTTTTGCTTTACTTTAAGTTTCTTGGAAACTTAGAAATCAGAGGACTGAACAGCTCATTAAAAAACAAGGGAAAAAGATAAAGTACTCTCCCCATCAGGGTTCGAGGCAGGTGGCAACAATAAGCAGTGATAAAAGAGCAGCAGTCTGTGTTCACAGAAAATGCCTCAGCTTGCCCATGTGCCCGCAAGGATGCATCAGTTCATGTTGTCAAAACTGCCCTATTTAAAAATAATAATAATTATATATTCCCTCGGCCAAATGGAAAGAGGGGATGATGCCTGGGCAGGAAATGGAGCCAAGTGTCCTAGTGGGAACTGCTGAGGTGTCCTGATGTGGGGGGGCCAGACCCACATCCTGCTCTTGCCCTGCACCCCAAAGTGGCTGCTGTGGCCCCTGGGAGCTCACACTGAGCCCTGCACTGTGCAGTCACAGCAGCCCTGACCCTCAGGGCAGAGCCAGGACTGGTTTTTTTTCGGGAGAAGCCTCTGCATTCGTGGCTCTGCTTCATCTCCCATGCTGCATTTTGTTTCCAAGCCCTTGCAGCACCCCAGACACGAGCTCCTCACTTCCCCTCCATTCCCTGTCCATCGGTATTACTCAGAACTGCTGTGTGAGTGCATGCATCTGCCTGCAGCTCCAGCTGGCAGGAGGAGCTCCTTGTGCTTGGGTTTAGGAACCCGTCAGAAGGGCCCAGAGCCCGTCCCCATCCATTTCACACAATCCCAGAACCACTGAACTCAGGCAAGACCTCCACCAAGCCCCAAACGGTGTGAGTCTTTCCTTGTCCCCTTCTGAGAACTGAAATTTCCCTTCATTTGAGACTTCTTTAACAAACCCAGAACACATAGTCATCCTCATTAGCAGGTTACTGGGGTGTTTTTCCAGGCCTCCAGTGGCTCCATGCGGGATTTCCAGCAGGCTCCAGGAGCAGGCTCTGGGCAATAGAATTTCTGTCTGACACACAGGCAAAAGTCTGGGGGCAGCTGCCTGAGCCTGCTGTGTCTGAGACCATTGCCCTAAATTCTTGCTGCTCCTCTCCATCTTCCCAGCCACCATCTGATCCCGGGGGGAATTCCACATTCCCTGCAGCTTCCTCCAGTGCCCAGCAAAGCCTCAAGAAAACAGCAGCTTTTTTTGTATTGCTACCCTCTGGATCTGAAGGATATCCCTGAACTTTAGCCTGGCTCTTTCTCTTGGCCCCTCTCTGAGGCCTTTGATCCAAGGAAGCCTCTCAGCACATTCCCTAGTTCAGCACTGCAGCATCTTGCATTGCAGATTATTTTTAGGGATGATCCAATCAAGACAGATAAAAATAAGAAAGGAGCTGGAGAATCTTTGCTGGAGCTGACTGCAAAGTGCTGTGGCTTACCAGAGCCTCATGAGACTCATCCTAGAGTGGGATTCCTGATCCAAGAGCACATCCCACAAGGGCTGACCCTTGAGGGTCAAGGGCTCACCCACAGGGCTCGATGGCCCAGCTGTGCTGCCACCAGCACTCAACAGGACAAAAAACAGAGACACCACAGATAAACACAGATACCTGCATGCCAAAATACTAAAATCACAATCAAATTTCATTTCAAAGTTAAGGAAACACCACCCATAGCTGCCAAGGACATCCTAGGCAGCAGTGACCAGCCAGGCTGGTGACACACTGCTGAATTTGACTGAAAGCCCTTAATAAATGATTACCAGATCTTTAATAAAGTCAGTTGGGCTGTGCAACCACAGCCCTCACCGTGGGGCTCTTGACTAAAGAGAAGAGCAGAAAGCAGTGAGACATCTCCCTGTGCCATATGCCCAGACTGCAGAAAATGTTTGGGGTAAAATTCCAGAGCACAGTAAAGGACAAAAACTGTAGGGTTTTTTTTTCCCACTGATGTGAAGAAACAGGATTTACTCTCAACTGGTCAGTATTGCCTGGGGAAAGAAAGTAAAAATTAAAAAACAGTCCTGAAAGATGACAAGTCTAAACCAGTCACTTAGAAGTACTTATTTTTTTAAGAAGGGAAATTTTCTCTTTCTTTTTGGTCAGGTTGATTATTGCCAACAGTATTTTAGCATCTGCTGTGCCTGCTGACCTACCACATTTAGCCTATTTACACTAATTAAACTTTAATTAAGCTTATTAGATGTTCATCTAACATCAAAAGTAAGGCAAAGGCTTTGCAAAGTGAAGGTCTTGGCGTGACTGGGCAGTTTGGGTTTACATCATTTTATTTATACATTCATAACAAAGGGGAGGGGTTTGGAGTGCAGGTCACTTCTGACCTACTCACCTGACCCTTCCAACACCTGCTCTGCAGTTTTATTCTGAGCCAGCCTCATGAGGCCCAGCACTTCTTGGGATATCAGACACCTCAAGGGACTGAGAGTTTTGGGATGCTCCCATGAGTCCAGGCCCTCAGGCACCTCAGGTTTCTCCTCCCAGGCTGTCAATCAGGTCTTGTGTTTCTGTTTCCTAAAAAAGAAAAGAAAAGAAAAGAAAAAGGATAGAAAGGAAAAGGATAGAAAGGAAAAGAAAAGAAAAGAAAAGAAAAGAAAAGAAAAGAAAAGAAAAGAAAAGAAAAGAAAAGAGAAAAGAAAAGAGAAAAGAAAAGAAAAGAAAAGAAAAGAAAAGAAAAGAAAAGAAAAGAAAAGAAAAGAAAAGAAAAGAAAAGAAAAGAAAAGAAAAGAAAAGAAAAGAAAAGAAAAGAAAAGAAGACTTTGCTGCCAGCCCACCCTGGCTGTGCAGGGTGCAGTCTCTGCACAGCTGTTTTCCAGTCAGCCTCACTCAAACAGCTCCAGCCAAGTTTTCTGACAGGCCAGTTTTCCTCTGCTCTCTGCCTCCAAAGTAAATTCCCTCCCATCCCAGGAAAGGTGCTGCCAGTGCAGGCTTGGGAAGGGAGGGAGAAACAGCATCAGGAGCTGCTTGTGGCACCTGGAGCACGGGTGTCACATCCCCCCTCACCAAACCAGCAGAGATTAAAACAGATCCTGAACTCTCCTCAGCTCAAAACACCCACAGAATCCTGAAGGTTGGAAAAGACCTCGGAGATCTGCAAGTCCAGCTGTTAACCCAGCACTGCTATTCCCTAATTTCAGCAGGATCAGCTGGGAAAGCAAAAGCCAGCTGCACGTGCACACTTCAAGGATCAGTAGTCAGCTTGTTGGCATCCAGAACTGTCCTCCTGCGTGGTTCACTCCATTCTCACCTTCAGCAAAATGGCTCTGCCTTTGATCCTGGGAAAGCCACTGACTTTAGAGCTATTCCTCTAAAATTGCTTGAATTGCTTGAGCAATACTCCCTCTTTTCTTTCATTTTTTTTTCTTTAAAGCAAGCAGGAACTTTAAAAAGAAGTTTTTTGGAAAAGGATATTTTGGCAACAAACCTCTCGGTTTAGTTCTTGGCAGGCACCAAGCATTTAAGCTTTCAAAAATAAAAACTTATTCAGAGCTTTGGGGCTTTGCTATTTTTTTGGCCTTTCTAAATGAAAGTGCAGTTTGGTGCTGTGAGTGGGGAGGTTCTGACACACACACACACACAAAAACCCAAAGCCCTCCAGACTCATGGATTTCCAGTGATCTCTACATAAAAAGATCTGAATCCAAGTCCAAATTCCCAGGAGGACCACACGTGGATTCATGGAGTGATTTCCCTGGAATGACAGCTCCCAGGTAGCATTGAGGGGTGCTGGAATAATGGAATGGTTTGGGTTGGAAAAAACCTTTAAACTTCTCTTTCCCCCCACCCTGCCATGGGCAGGGACAACTTCCACTGGACCAGGTTGCTCCAAACCCTGTCCAACCTGGCCTGGAACACTCCCAGGGATGACCCAGGGGCAGCCTGTTTGAGGGTGTAAGGGAATATTCATTGCTCCAAACAATAACCACCTGTTTGTGGTGGTTTGTTTTCGGTCAATCCAAGGAAAAATGCTCCTGGTGTGTGTTCTGTGCACAAGCAGGGGCACAAATAGATGCACATCCTGCATCTCTCAGCAGCGCTCCAAAACCTGCAGCGAGTCTCCTTCCCTGGGATCCTGAAACGGCTTCACTTCCAAACTCTTTTGCTCCGTGGCACGTAAAAAAAAGAAAAAAAGAAAAGGAAAAAAAAGAGAGGTAACAAGAGAAACATTGAGGAGCCTTTGGCAAATGTGTTTTGAACTTCACACAACAAACCCATTAGTTCAGGCCGCCCCGTCTCTATGGTAACCAAACAGCACAAAAACAAGGCATTAACACCTAAATTTATTAGTGGGCAAGTGCTTAGCTTTTATCGTTCCAGGAGTGTAATCCCCTCCGCAGCTCGCTGGGGTTCCCAAGGAAGACGATTCTGGTTCAAATGCCAACGAAAACATCGGAACACCATTACAGACAGCTCAGCCAAAGCTTTCGTAGTTTCAATCACAGTTTGAAAAACAAACGACAAAACAAAACCGAGGAAAAAGAGGCTGTGTGTAGGGGAGTTACCCAATTTCCACTTTGCTTTGTGAAATTGTTAAAAGTTTGCAAGTCACAGATAAGGGAAGAAAAAATATTATCCATCCTATCCTAACAGCTCAGTGAGGATCTTCATCAGGAGGAGGAGTGGGGGGTATAAACTGCTTCCCCCAAAATAATTTCCAAGTGTCTTCCCTTTATTTTAAATCGACATTACCATGGAGTCTTAGGAAAATGTGAAACGCAATCTCCACTGTGCCACAAGGCTCCACGTCATGCCACAGGCTCTGGGGGAGCAGTGGGGCTGTTTGGATACGTTCATTCCAGGAATATGCAAGGGCTTGGGGATAAAGATGCTGGAAATTCACATTTAAATGCTTCCCGTTGTAAGCATCTTCCCCTTCCGAGGGCCCAGGGTGAATTTCAGCAGCCCCAAAAGCACAGACCATGCTGGGACACCTCGGAGAACTTACCAAGGTGTCAGATCTCTCTCTGCAAGTCTGAGTGAGGCAGGAGAACAAAGGATGTGTCTCAGCCCAAGGCACACTTGAAGCTTCACATTTCCCTAAGTACTCACTGAACTTCCCCTTTTATCTTTGCTCCAGGGTTTAGAACAACCTTCACTAGGAATAAGGATCTGGCTTTCCTGGGGTTTAAAGAACCTAATCCTGCTCACTGTCAGAGAGAGGAAATCTCTGTCCAGGGAAGCTGTGACTGCCCCTGAATCCCTGGAAGTGTCCAAGGCCAGGTTGGACACTGGGGCTTGGAGCAGCCTGGGACAGTGGAAGGTGTCCCTGCCCATGGCAGGGGCTAGCACCTTTGAGATCCTTTCCAACCCAAAGCCATTCCCCCTTCTGTCATGCACAGCTGTTTCCAGGTGAGAGGAACCTTGTCTTGGGGCTAATTCAGACTTAATTACTAAACATGCTATGTCTCCACACAATGACAGCAAGGAGAATCCAGGCTACACACTCAGGAAAAATCTTTAGTGGGAAAAGCAACACTGCACTGGGAGACGATGCCTTAAAAAAATGTCAAACCCATCTTCTCCTCCAGCATCCCCAAGGAGAAGTCAGAAGAGCACCTCTGCTGCCACCAGGCACAGATTTAGCCTGTCACAGTGCAGAAGGTCTGATGGCCAATTGCTTGTTACCTGATTTCAGCCATGAGACCAGCAAGTGCTTACCACAGGGGCTGGGGTGCACTCACCACACTGCCATCAGCAGCAGCACAGCCCAGCACTAATATCCATCCCTCCTGAAAGCACACTACCAGCATTTCAGCTGACCAGGGCCCTGCTTCCCAAGCCCTTCAGGCAGGTTGGAAGAAATCAAATTAACAGGTTGAAACCCTGACAATTTGCTTCTGAAACAAGGTCGCTGAGGATCCCACAAATCCCTGACTGGCTGGCTTGCTATCAGCTCAAAGGCATTTCAAGAACATTAGCACCAGTGCCAAAAATATCTGGGCTCGTCCCTGCGGCAAAACAGCGGCAGGGGCAGGAGGAGGATGAGATGTGATGGCAGTGTCTGAAGAGGCAGAAGGATTGGGGGGGCAGAGATGTTTGGGGGCTGTTTTATGAGGTGTCTCCACCACTGGGAAGAGCAAACAAAAGAGTTTTAAAGTCTCCTGATAGCCAGAACTAACTCTGTCACCATGAGGACCCAACAGTTCATAGCTGTACTTGAGGATCTTAAAGCTCTTTTCCCACCTTAATGATTCCACGTTTACCTCTGGCAATAGATCTCAGCACACAGCAGCAAAGCCAACTGGAAACAAACCTTCAGCACACCCAGTCCCCTACAAAAAACATTACAAAAATGCTTGCTGACATCATGCCCAACTCACTGGTGGTTTTCCTCTACTGGAAAGTTTTTTGCCATCTCCAGTCTCACCTTACGGACTTTTCAAAATGAGAGGCTTTTGGGTTTTACCAGTGAAATCATTGCCATGGAACAAAATTCAGCAATCAGAACAACATTCAGCAATCAGAACAACGTTCAGCAATTGTAACAAGAACCACACCTGCAAGCTTCAGTACAAATCCAGCTCCAGATGGACCTGGAATAAGAGATCTCATAACCTTCTTTCACAGCGTTCACCATTTTTGGATTTGATGTCTAAATTAACGATTTAAAGGCCTCCATGCTGAGTCTCGGGGCTTTTTCCCCCAAAGTCATATATCCTTAGGTATCCCATCCATATATTCCCCCCCTAATATATCCTTGGGTCGAGATGGATGCTCTGCTCCTGCTCCATGTGAGCACAGACCAGCTCTGACTGCTCTTGTCAAACACAGAAGCATTTCTGGGTGCAGGGGAAAATGGATTTGAGCTGAAGGAGGGCAAGGATTAGATGGGATATTGGGAAGGAATGTTTCCCTGTGAGGGTGGGCAGGCCCTGGCACAGGGTGCCCAGAGAAGCTGTGGCTGCCCCTGAATCCCTGGAAGTGTCCAAGGCCAGGCTGGACACTGGGGCTTGGAGCAATCTGGGAATAGTGGGAGGTGTCCCTGTGCATGGCAGGAGTTTGGGACTAGATGAACATTAAGGTGCCTTCCAGCCAAATCATTCTGTGACCTGACCCCTGAAATTCACACCACCAGACCTCTGTCCTGATGGGCAAGGCCACCGTGTGACAGATGCAGATCCTGGGAAGCAGCTTCTGGTCATTGCTGACCTCCCTGCACACACGGAGCTGCAGATTGTGCAAGAGCTCCGAAAGCTGTGCGGGCCCTGCGGGGCCAGTGCCATGCTGAACCCATTAGCTGTGCTCGGAACAAATGAACGAACCCAAGCCAGTTTTGTTTGTGTGCTGAGAGCAGAGGAGAGAGGCACGGAGCGGCAGAGCGCGGTGACAGCGCTGTCCCAAGTGGCACAGAGCAGCCCCACACACCATCCAGAGGTGCCCCGAGCCAGACCTGCAGGCTGTGGCTGCTGGAGCGTGTTTATTTCAGCCCTGCTTCCCTGCGTGCATGTTCCCAGCAGGAGGGGATGTAAACTGGCCCAGCCACGCCTGCCCAGCCCTCCATCCTCCGCCACGTGCCAAAACTCTTCTGCTCGCGCTCGTGCGAAGTCACATTTCTTGGCAGGGAGCTCGGCTCCTTCTCCCCTCTCCCTTCCCCCATGCTCCTGGTGAAATATGAAAACAGCCTGCCACCTGCCATTTGCCTGGACTGCTTCTCTCTGTCTGCCAAAAATTAGCAACATGCCCCAAAGTATAATTGGAAACACTGCACCACACTGCAGGGGTCCCATCACTGTTGCATAGAAGAGGCTTGACAAAAAGCCAATTTAATTTCCAGATTCCCTGGGCTGCGTGTAGCTGCTAAGTGAGGAGGTAAAAAAAAAAATCCCTTTTATCAGGCCAATTCCTATTAGTAGATTCAGATCTTTTAACAAGCCATGCCATAGGAATCAGTGAGCTGCCACTGCCAGCAGATTTAGGGCATCATTTCTTGGAACTGGAGTCATGTGGGAGGTCAAGAGGTAGAAGCTGGCATTCCCAAACTTCAGAGCCAGGAGCTGGGTGTGCTGGGCGCAGCTGGAGGGGGCAGAGGGTTCATGAGGGCTGACTTCAACCCCGGGAAGGAAACTGCCCCGCTGCTCCTCCTCCCCAGCAGAACTTGCACAAGTTGCAGGGGGATTCTCACAGGAGGGATCTGGGGATGCCTCGCACACCTTGGTGCTCAGGGCAGCTCTGACAGTGGAGCACAGCACCACTGGTGCTGCCCAGGCTGCAGGCCAGCCCTGCAGAGCCAGCAGTTATCTCCTTTCTGCAGGAAAAGGGCAGGACAGGCCAACAAGAAAATATAGGGCATCTCATTCACACCACGCTTTGACAGATTTGTGAAACTGAAAAGCAACATTTCACCCCAAAAGAGCTCTTTACGTTGCCAGGGATGACTTGCCAGGCTCAGAAAAGAGCTGTGCCAAACTGGCTTATTATTATCTCCCTTCTCAAAACACGCAGGGCCTGCTCCTTTGTTACAGGATGTCTGTATCCATGGAGCTGTGCTGAAATCCAGGTGCCTCAGGGACACCTGGACACACAGACACAGGGCACTCAGCCACTCTGCCAGCAATAAAGATGGATATTGGGAAGGAATTGTTCACTCTGAGGGTGGGCAGGCCCTGGCACAGGTTGCCCAGAGAAGCTGTGGCTGCCCCTGGATCCCTGGGAGGGAACAAGGCCAGGTTGGACATTGGAGCAATCTGGAACAGTGGAAGGTGTCCCTGCCCATGGCAGGGGGTGGAATGGGTGAGCTTTAAGGTCTTCTCCAACCCAAACCATTCTGGGATTCTGGGAAATTAATTGCCAGACTGGAGCCAGGCCTCACTGACCTCACGTTTCCCCTGGAATTGTGGTCCCTCCTCGACCTTATGCCAAGGCTGTACAGCAAGCTCAGGGGATCCAAACAGGAACAATCCCTCCATCTGCTCTTAGAGAGAAAGTGCTTAAACCCGAACCACGGCACTGTTTAATACCTCCCCAAATCCTCCCTGGCCAGGTTGCTGGGAGAAGATGCACAGGGATGCTCAGATCAGGCACTCTGGGGACACTCAGCTGTGGCTAAAGGCCCAAGCGGGACACTGGGACAATGGAATGCCTCTGGGGATGGAGTCTCCCAGCCCATCTCACGGAATCACAGCATCCTGACTGGAAGAGATCCATGAGGATCATGGAGTCCAACCCCTGGCCCCACCCAGAATCCCACCCTGTGCCTGAGAATGCTGTGTTTAGGACTGGGACTTGAATACCCAACCCCCCTCACGGATCTGCTGCCATCTGGGACTGCGGGCTGCCTTAATTTCAGCCTCACAAGGGCAGGGCAAGAGGGGGCCCTGAGGAAACTCCACATGCCTTCTCATCAGGCTGATTACTGAATAGGCTTTAATAGATCAGAGAATGAAGAATTTGGTTAAGTCTAAATAACTGCTTTGAAATTCTTCAAAATTAGATTTCTTTTTTCTCTATAGCAAGCATGTTATGGACTAATAGGGAGATGACCCCATGTTTCCAAAAACTAAAACAAAAAAAGTCATCACAAAATCCACAGCTGCTCCCCATTTGCAATAAGCTGTTTGAAAATAAACCAATACATTTTGCTCCAAGAAACACCCATTAGGCACTGGCAACTTGCTTCCCTCATTCCTCTATCCCCAAACACTTCGAATGGAAGGAGGGGGAAATCTTGAAGTGATACATGTGTGAGAAGCCCTGAGAACAATAGCTGCTCCCCAGTTGACTCCAGAGCTGTTATTAAACTCAAGGTTCCTGTGCTGGAGGAACACAGCTGGAGCATCACCAGCACCAGGCTCTGAGAACAGCAGCAAAAGTCAGATTTCCATCTACAAATTTCTGGAAGTTTGCAGCCCAAAGAGCAAAACAGCACAGGTCCACATGGGCAGGCTGAGAGGGATGGCATCACAGAGACTTCCCCTCCAAGACCAAAGTATCAGCAGCCTAATCCTCAGATCAGGGAGGGCAGGATCCTGCTTAGAGTCCAATGTCCCCACTGTGTTTTTAAACTGAATTTTACTCACAACGAGGTGCAGTCAGTTTTGTGACAAAGTTTTGTCACAGTACGAAGTGCAGCAGGTTTGTCACACCATGGTGTCTGGAAGCAGCACTTCAGTCCCTGGATGTGTCCAGCAGGGTAGAGGAAGCTGAGAGTTGCTGTTTGCAACCAGCTCACAGATCTTGTCCCTCCTGAAAATGAGGGGAAGAATGGGAGGGTGCATCCTGCACTGGGGTTGGCTCTGAGGGTCCATTTTCCTAGCCTTTGGAAAATGAAGCTTCTCATGACACCCACAGCTGCTAGTGTGCAGCTGTTTCCTCTGCTTCTCCGGGCATGGAGCTGGCCCACAGGAAATAATGACACCAAAGTTTTTTCTGAGCTCAAAAGCTCAGAGATGCCTCTGAAGCACTACCTTCAAATGAAGCCTTCACCAAGGGACACCACCAGGGAGAACGAGCAGCCCAGCCCACTGTCCAAGAGAGCCTCACCCTGGGCAAAAACCAGAGATGAGGGAAGCGCTGAGGGAGGGCTGAACCACTCTGTTCAAAATCAGCTCTTCAGGCATCAGGGGCTCAGAAAAGCAGGCGAAGGAAGGTTCCAAAGGCTGCCAGAGACACACTTGTAGCCCCCAGCAGGCTGCACCTCTGTGCCCACATCTGTGTGTCCTTTCAAAGGACACACAGAGGGGACATCTCACGGCACTTGCAGCAGACCTTACCTGAGCTGTGCATCAAACACCTCTCAGCTGCCACTGGATTCAAGTGCCTGGTTCCCAGAGACCCCTGACAAACTCCCAGCCCTGCATTAACAACACCAAGCTCAGCAGCAGGATCTCTCCATCCAGCACAGCAATACCCCCACTCCAAGATTTCCCTGGAGCCACATTGTGCTGAGTCACCTCTTCTCCAACCTGATGTTCCCAGAAAGGTCAGGGAAGGGACCTTAAAATTCCAACCCCTTGCCATGGGGTGGGACACCTCCCACTGTTCCAGGCTGCTCCAAACCCCATCCAACCTGGCCTTGGACACTTCCAGGGATGGGGCAAAGGACTGGGGAGCACGGGAGATTTCCCAGGAAGTTTCAGATGTGAGGAAGCATCCGGGTTCTCCACTGAGCTCAGGGATGCTTACACAGGTGTCCAGGAAACTTTTCATCCCAGCTGTTCTGGATTTGGGTCTTGTGCTGGTGCAGTCTGGTCTGTCCAATGGAGAGACCCAGGCTTGGCATCTGCCACTCCTCTGCTATTTGTCACAGGCAAGTGGAAGCATTTGAAATTTAGAGTAGGGATGAAATGATCCATCAGCATTCCTGCACAATGGCAGAGGGGAGCTCTGCCCCCCTCTCTTTCCACAGGTTTGCAGACCCAGTGGTCTGCAAACAGCCTGGTGACAACACTGCTAAGTAACATACAGGGTATGAAAAGCCAATTAAGGATTCATTAAGAGAAGGTGTGCAGGAGGTGCTGACCTGGACCCAGGTGCACCCTTCTGGGGGGACAAGTCAACTGGAGCTTTCAGACCTTCCACAGGGAGACCAGAAACTAACAGCCCAATCAAACATGAGGATTTGGTGTCTCACAAGCCCCTCTCCCTGCCAGTGTGCTCCAGCCCTCCAGGTGCATTCCATCCTTTGCTGCTAAGCAAATCCCTCACAAAAGCTCATTGCAGTCTGTGGAGACATGAGAGAGAGACCTGAACTGGCTGAAGCCAAGGTGTGAATAATAAAAATCAGCTACCAGGACCAGGCTGTAAATCACCTGAGAGCTCTGATGGAGCACAAACTGGAAAATATTCTGATTTTTGCTGCTTGGGTTGGATCAAAAACATTTAAACTTGCAAATGCAACATCTGAAGGGAGCTTCAGGAGAACCTCTTGTCACTGCAAGGAGTTCAGTTCTCTCAGGCAGAAATTCTTCCCTGCAGAGGTGACCAGAGAAGCTGCTGCTGCCCATGGAAGTGTCCAAGGCCAGGTTGGACACCAGGGCTTGGAGCAGCCTGGGATAATGGAAGGTGTCCCTGCCCATGGCAGGGGGTGGCACAGGATGGGCTTTGAGCTCCCTTCCAACCCAAACCATTCTGTGATTCTCTCATTTGGGTGGGGTTTGATTCTGTACAAGGTCTGCATGCAATTCTCCTCTTGTTCCCCCTGCCCTCCCTCCAGCAGCTGAGCTCTGACACATGGAGAGGACTCTGTGCTTTCCCAGATGGCTGCACAGCACCTGGCACAGGACTTTCCCTGAGCTGAAGAGCCTTCAACTTGGAACTGTTCCGGGGACCCTGGAGCAGGGTGACGCTTCTGCTGATGGAGACAATATGAAGAGGCTCAGAGCTGACTTTAGGTACCACATGTACCTGTGCCCTGCCATCCTAACCCTGCTAGAAGGCAAAAGTCCCAGGAGCTTTGCTTCCAGCAAGAGCAAGAACCTTTTCCTCTGGCATCCCAGCAAAGCTGCTTTCACAGGCAGCCTCACCAGGCCTTCTGCAACATTTCCTCCAGCCAGGCCTGTCCCCTGCCTTCCCCAGGAAGGAACATTTTGTTCGAAGACAGCTAATGACCCATTTACATGTGCCTATAAAACGATGTTGGTTTTTTTGTCCCTCCCCTCCCGCCTGCTGGCCTGCAGAGCCTGTCAGGGCTAATCACGTTGGCTTATCCGTGAAGGGAGTTTTTCCTCTTCCCATGTGTTTTCTGTTCAGGGCATAGCATGGTTTCAACAGGTTTTTGAAGCTGTTGTTGTTGTTGTTGTTGTTCCTGACAAGAGCTGCTGTTATGAAACGCATCCTCATAGCCCCGCCAAGGCCCCAGCCAAGGCAGAACCAGCTCCCTCTGACGCAGGAGCAAATTGAGACCATTTGGGGAGACTGGGGGGCACTGGAAATCTTATTCCATCTGCAAGGGAGCTACAAGAAGGACTGAGCTTCTCCTCCCTCCCTTCCCTTTCAGTACACTCATTTATCCCTGCCAAAATGCACCATTTCCCTTCCCTAAATGTATCTACATGCCATCAGGGGTGGACATGGAAAATCACCTGCCCATCACTCCCAGCAGACACCTGGGACAAGCCCTGAGCCCTGGGGACACAGTGCTGTCCCTTGTGCCCTTTTGCTGGGGGTGAAGCTCCTGGGATGGCAGAGCAGCCCAGGTCACAGCCTGGGGCAGGACCCGGGAAGGATGCAGGAGGTGCTGATGGAGCCAAGCTGTGCGGGAGAGCAGCCTGGGCAGGAGCTGCACAGCCCTGCCAGCAGGACCTTCTCCCCCACAGCTAGGGCCCCAGGCTCCCTGCTCCCCCCAGGCTGCTCCCCAGCGTGGCAGGGAGAGGTGCCAGCAGCGGCCGGGGAGCTGGGAGAGCTGGAGCACAGCTGTGCTCCCAGCGCCATCCCAGCGCCACTGGGGCTGCAGGGGCACCCAGGCAGATCAGATTCCACCTGGCGGGACAAAAAGGATGCTCTGGGAGGAGCACGCTGCCAGCTGCAGGGAGGTGACCACAAACCAGCCCTGCACAGGCTGCAGAGGGTGACAGGGGCCATCAGCGGGGGATGGCAGCACAGCCTCCTCTCCACCTCCTGCCATCTGGGACACCTCAGGGCATTGGCTGCCCCAGAAGAGAGGCTGCTCCCTGCGGGATCCCCTCACAGCCAGCACAGTGGATCACTGTGGCTTTGTCCAGCCCTCAGCACTGCAGAGCTCTGAGCTGCTCCTGGACACCACGGACTGGCCCTGAGGAGCCCTTGCAGCCCACAGGAATGCAAGCACTGGTTTGATTAGGGAGGAGACCCTGTTTTACCACACATACCGTCCTGCCAGTCCCAGAAATGAAGAGCCATCCACTCAGGGAACGGCAGCAGCAGCACCTTCGCCCCTCTTGGCTCTGCCTGCAGAAGACACCAGTGCAAAGGCTGGGTTGTAAATAATTTTCACACCTTAATCCAACCGATTTTGCCAGGGAAAAAGGGAAATGAGGGAGTACATGTATCATGCCTTTAAACATTGCATAATGGCTTCAGACTGAAATGTAGTAACTTAAATTGGATTTTGGGAAGGAATTGTCCCCTGGGAGGATGGGGAGGCCCTGGCACTGCTAGAGCAGCTGTGGCCGCCCCTGGATCCCTGGAAGTGTCCCAGGCCAGGTTGCATATTGGGGCTTGGAGCTCCGTGGGACAGTAGATGGTGTCCCTGCCCATGGCAGGAGTGGAATGGGTTGGGCTTTGAAGTCCCTCACAACCCAAACCATTCTGTGGTTCTATGATAAAGGAGCTCCAGGAGCCCTTCCTTTCCAGGCAGGATCTGCCTGTCCCTGCCTCCTGCCAGGGATGGGAGCAGCTTTCCCTGGACAAGGCTCTCCAAGGATGCCCACTAACACGGCTGCCCTGCTCTCCCTCAGCCAGGAAGCCAGCCCAGTCTTTCAGGGGAAGGCTTATTAAGGAGGAGGCACAGTTAAGTGACAAAGCAAGCAGGCTTATCAAGGCCCAGCTCGGGGTTTGGGAGGAAATGCAGCCGCCAGAGCACATGCCAATATTGTTAATGCCTTTTGGGGCTGCATCTGAGGCTGGATTTGTTTCGGCAGCTGCAAAGCCTGGTATAAAAACATGTCCTTGCTGCACAGATGGGTGGAGAGAGCCAAGGCTGCTGAGCAGGGCAGCACAGGGATGCTCCTGCTGCAGAGCCCAAGCCTCACCTGGCAGGAATCCACCAGCCAATCCGCTCACACCAACAGAGCAGCTGGACCCCATTGTTCGTTTGTTTGTTCAACATCTCCTTGGGACTTCTCCTGCTGAATCTCCAGAATGGTGGGGTTTAGATGCCACAGGGCTATGTGGCTGTCATCAAACCACGTCCTGCAGCAGTTCAGCAAGGTGTGACGAGCTGTCCCAGAGCCAAACCTTCCTCGTAGCATCCGGATGGCTTCCTCAGCTCAGGATGCCTTCCTTCACCCCCAAAACTCAGCAGGGATCAGGCAGTTCAAACAGTTCCAAGAGCAAAAACTGGGAAGTGTGAGGTCTCTGTTTGTCAACAACCATGCAAGTGAGTTTTTCCCCTTCTCTTGGCGCTTCTTCCACAAAAACATGGGTTTAGAGAGCTAAAATCAGAACTAAGAGGGTCTCTCCTGGTTCTTGGGCAGTGGGTGACAGTGCCCCCTTGATTAGTCAGTACAATGAGAGACTTGGGTTGATGACCAAATCTGAAGCACATTTGCATCCTGCAGGCCAGAGAGGGTCCAGACCATGAGCCATCAGTGAAGACATCACAGAGGTGTCCTCTTCAGCAGGATAATGGATCACAGGATGCTTTGCATGTGAAGAGACCTGAACCTTCCCTGATGCCACTTGAGGCCATTCCCTCTCCTCCTGTCCCTGCTCCCTAGGAGCAGAGCCTGACCCCCTCGGCTGTCCCCTCCTGTCAGGGAGTTGTGCAGAGCCAGAAGGTCCCCCCCAAGCCTCCTTTTATCCAGGCTGAGCCCCTTTCCCAGCCGCTGCCCATCAGCTTTAAGCATCCCGGGATTTCTTGTTTCAGCTGCAGAGCTGACATAGCACCCACCATGCTGCCATTGGTCGCTCTCTCCACACTCCCCCCACTTTTCCTCCCGCCGCCCCCACTTCATTCCACATTTTTCACATTTCTGGGGATTATTTTTCACCTCCCAGTGCTTTCTGGAGCGCGCCCAACAGAAATAAACGCAGCCTGACCATCGCTGGTGGGGCGAGGGGCAGGGGGTTATGCTCTCGGTAAATTTAGCCCCTCACTGACAGATTTATCTTCCTTAATCAGAACCAGGCGTCGTTAGCGAGGTTTGTTTTTGCAGACTGAACTTCCCCAAAGTCAGCGCGCACTCACCTCCGCCTCCCTCCCTCCCCAATTATATAAATGCTTTTAGTTAAGAGCTAATTTCCTGGAGTGTGTGCCAGTGCTCTCTCCGAGCAAACAAAGCAAAGACGACACTGAAAAGAGCTCGCGTTTGGCATTGAAAAGGAAGATTATCCCCACAAAAGGTGAGGAAGAGGGTCTCTTGCCTGTTTGTCCTCCTTCACTTGCACACGGGAGACAAAGTGTAGGTGGGGAGCACCTTCCCAGCCTGGAAACACGGGATGGCCCTGGCAGACCAAGGTTTGGCCAGAAGCTCAAACATGCCTCTCATTCGGCAGGAGGGCCTGCAGATCCATCAGCTGCTCCATTTCCGTGCAGGCTGCCTTCTCCCATCCTGTCCTCACCCCACATTCCCAGGCTGGCACCGAAGCAGCTCGTTCTGCCACAGCTTAGAGCAGCACGGGGCTGAGCCAGGTCTGGCTCCACTGTCCCCTCTCGGGAGCAGTCCTGGGGGCTGTGTGGTTGGAGAGACTTTGTGGACATCTTCCCTGACAGGGCTTCTCCTCTGCATCTGTCCACGGTCTTGCTTTAACATTCCTCTTTCCTTTTCTTTCCTGCCACGCCATTAATTAAGAACATTCCTAGCACGTGCCAGCCTGGAATGTGTTGTGATGACCATTTATTTTCTTCTATTTCAGCTTAAACAATTATTTTTACAGATTTCAGCCGCTTTCCCAGCAATTAGGAGCCACTATGGATTTTGGGATGGAAATCCTCCCTGCCAGGGTGGGGAGGCCCTGGCACTGGGTGCCCAGAGAAGCTGTGACTGCCCCTAGATCCCTGGAAGTGTCCAAGGCCAGTTGGATGGGACATTAGGATTTGGAGCAGCCTGGGATAGTGGAAGGTGTCCCTGCCCTTGGCAGGGATGGAATGAGATAAGTTTTAAGGCCCTTCCCAACCCAAACCATTCTGTGGTTCCATGTTGTTATGACAAAGGAGCTCCAGGAGCCCTCCTTCTTCGGACAGGGTCTGGATTTGCCTGTCCCTGCCTCCCATCATAGATGAAAGCAGCTTTCCCTGGACTAAGCTGCCAAAGGATGCCCCCTCACAGCTCCAGCAGCCTGGGAGAAACCCCACACATCCCAGGGCACGGACAAATTTCAGTGGATTTGGGTTTCCATGATAATACCATTAACACTTTTCCTCCATTGATGTAATAAGGATGAATCCTGTTCCCTTGTAGTTAAGTCAGCCCCGAGGCATTGCTGAAGCACCAAGAACTGAGCTGGGCAGAAAGGAGATAAATTCCCTCTGCTAAGAGAAATTGCAGGAGAGAGAGGCAGCAAGGCAGAGGGGAGAGGAGCACTGGCACATTTTGTGGATTAGCACAGGCTGAGATGAAGTCCCGACCCCATGACATCACTGATCCACTTCTCTCCCCCCTGCCTGGACACAGGTCCTGTTTTCCAGAGGGTGAGCTGGGAAAATAAATTTCTGTTTCACTATTTTTTTTTTCCTTTTCCTTTAGATGAAAATTCCCCTCATTTCCCCTCGAAAACGAGCACACGTGGGACTATTTTTACCCAGGTTTATTTTTAGCTCCTCTTGCCTGCGTTGCCTCTCACATGGCTGCACGGGGAGGGTTGGCAGCAGCTGCAAGGACATGTTCTCCCTCTACAGCACAGCATGGCTGGGGGCAAGCACGCCGGCAGTAATTACAGCACAGCCTCGGTAATCAATCACTCCTCCCAGCCCTGCTCGGGGTGCAGCCAGCGAGCTCCTATCCAACACTGCTGCCCCCCTTGATAGAGACACCCCCACCCAAGCACATCCCCATCCCGCTGGTGCTGCCCCAAGGGACCCAGTTTCTGCTGTGCCCCTCCCTGCTGGACCCACAGCTCAGCCACTGGAAGGCAATCAGCGGCTGGAGCAAGCTGAAAACCCTGGGAGCCAGGTGAGAGCCGAGCCCTGGCCACAGCCACCAGCAGGGCAGGAACTGCGGCACTGCGTGGCCCCTCTGGGACAGAGTTTTCTGTGCCTGGCCCTGCCTTCCAAGTGGAACCTGGCAGACAGGCAGCTGGGGAAAGGGGGTTGGGGTGCTCAGGAGCTGCTGTGACCAGGGAGAAGCCTGTGGGTGCCGGTCCAGGGGAGGCTGCAGGACATTGGATATTGACTTGGGGCGACTGTATGATGCCTGTATCCCCAAATCGTCTGTTCTGTTGGTGTTGAATATTAAATTCTGCAACTTTAAGACTGGTTCCAGGAGTGAAGCGGGGGGAAAGAAGAAGTGCAGGGTTTGTTATCAGAGGCTGCACCAGCTCCCCCGCATTCCTGCTGACACTGTGCTGTCTGCAGTGGACAGCGAGAAAGAGCTCTCTTTTGCTCTGGGTGACTTCTTCTGGCTAGCTGCGGCAGAGAAACTCCCTGGATTACTTTTTTTCCCCCTCCTTTTCCTTTTTTCCTGGAACTGTTTTGAACCTGCTCTGGACTGAAAACTTAGAGCACCAGGAGCTCACACCTGTGTCCCACCAGGCCTGGCCTGGGCCGTGGCATTTCCCAGCACCGGAGGGACTGAGAACAGCCTGAGTGAGCCGGGCAGCCCACAGAAAGAACTCTTCTGATCCTGTCATCTCTTCAGAGTGGCAAAAGGTTTTTGCTGTTTGGTATTGTTCAATTTTGTGCTGGGAGGTGTGTTGCCTGTTGAATAAACAGTTCTGTTTCTTTTTCCACTTCTCTACAAGGAAATTTTTTTTCCGAGCTGACTGGGGGAAGGAGTGCTTGAATTAGTTTTTTTTCCCCCTTCCCTGGAGGGACCCCATTCAGAGGTTTCCTCCCAAATTTGCTCTAAACCAGGACAGATGTGTTTGGTTGGGATGAGACACAGAGGTCTGGGTTGCACTCTTTAGGAATTCCAGCACAGCCCGAGGCCCTGTGTTTTTTCCCAGAGGGGAACCCTGCCGCCCAGCAGAGTGACTGAGCTGCCCCGTGGCCCGTGTGCTCCATCCCGCAGCAGCCAGGCCGGGAGCAGCGCGGGGACTGTGCACATGGGGCGCACCGGTGAGGCGCAGGAGGCTGTGTCCTGCTCAGGAGCCTCTTGTGTCCCACAGCTGCCTCTCTCTCACCCTGCCACCGGCTACCACAGCATCTTCCCAAGGCCTCTGCTGATTTCCAGGAGGGAAAGCACAGCCTCTCCATGGCACCAGCCCTCTCCATCCTGAACCACAGCATGCCATGGTGCCCACGGTGCCACACTGCCTGTGCCAGGCTGCAGCAGGTCCCTCGTTACCATGGCAATACTACCAAGGTTCACATCTCCTGAATCCCAATTTATCCTGCTGCTTTATCTCCCCCCCAACTCTCCACACCTCAGGAAGGGCCAGGGTGCAGCTCTGCCATCAGGGCTGTGGTCATATTACATGAAGTCCTTGCTCAGGAGTAACAGCCTTGGATCTCCTGTCAGCACAGAGGGAAAGCTGGAATCAGGGAGCAGGTACTGATAACTCCTCTGGTGTCTCTTCTCATTAGACTTAGTCACAGGCAAAAACCCAAAAGGCCTGAAAGGCTTTTTTTAAGAGACAGAGTTTTTTTCTGGTCATTATTTTAAAAGAAAAGCTCCCTGTGCAGAGGGGACAGCTGTGGATACAGATCCTTGTCAGTGCTGGTCCCCCCACCCACCTGGCCCTGCCCTGGGCATCCAGCCCATCCCCGTGTCTGGCACCAGCCACCTGGGGCCATGGTCCCTGCCCACCCATGTGCTGTTTCATGGAATTACAGCATCTTTAGGGCTGCAAAAGACCTTCAAGATCCTTGAGCCCAACCCCAGCACCGCCAAGGCCACCACCAAACCATGTCCCCAAGTGCCACAGCTATACATCTTTCAAACATTTCCAGGGATGGGACTCCACCACTGCTCTGGCCAGCCTGGCCCAGTGCCTGACCATGCTTTTGGTAAAGGAATTTTTCCCTCATCTCCAATCTAAACCTCCCCTGGCCTAGCCTGAGGCCATTCCCTTTCCTCCTGTCCCTGTTCCCTGGGAGCAGAGCCTTACCCCCACGTGGCTGCCCCCTCCCATCAGGGTGTTTTGCAGACCCAGAAGGGCCCCCCTGAGCCTCCTTTTCTCCTGGTGGCCTCCATCCAACTTCTCCATAGCAACATCCAGAAATTCAATATAGATCCCAAAACTGCCTTTGCTAAATGCCACCTCTCCCTACCATGAAGCAGAATTTTCAGGGAAAATCCCAGCTTGATTCCAGCCTGGGGGATTAATCATGCAATGGCAGCAGCTCACCTTTAGCTGATATTTCCAGACTCCTTCCTACACTGACATTGTCCCTTGTGTACCCAACTCCTTTTAGCCTGTGCTGTGATAGGACAGGAAAGAGGGACCTAAAGGGGCTCCTGTAGAGCTGGAGAAGGGCTTTGAAAAACGGCCGGGAGTGACAGGACAATGGGGAATGGCCTCACACTGACAGAGGGCAGGGATAGATGGGATATTGGGAAGAAATTCATCCCTGAACTAAACACAGAGCTTAGTACTTGGAGCGATCCTTTATCCAAGCACTGAACCCTGTGGAATTGAGGAGCTGGGGCTTGGACTGCCATCTTGTCCTGCTTGGGCCTTTTCTCCTCACCATCCTTCTTGATTTACAGGAGTGGCACTTTGGCTGAGGATGCCAGTGAGCTGATGTTGGGACACAGTTCCAGGAAAGGCAAATCCATTTATCAAAGTGCTCACAGCTCCCAGTTCAAGGCGGGTGAGGCACCAATAAATATTGAACAAAGCAAGGGAATCAGACTCCAAAGTAGCTTTATAAATAAAAGGCTATAAATATATATATATATATATGTATCTACAGATGCTTGTGCCAACCTCTCTGGAGTCTCAGCCCAGATCTGAATCACAGCTGAGAGTGCCTGGCTGGGTCTTCTTGAGCCGACATCCCAGAGGAGAAAGGTCCAAAGGCACATCGCAGGCTGCACAGACATGGGTCAGTGGGAAGGGAAGTGATGTCTGGCAAAGGAACAAGCTGCTAATTTATTGAAATGCTTTGGAAAATAATTGCATTTGGAAGCCTTCAGCTGTCCTGGGTTTGTGCCTTCATGCAGGACTGGAATTTCAGGAGATGGGACATAAAAGAGAGTAGGAAAGCAAAGAGAGCTTTGAAGCTGGGGCAGGAGAGCACTCTATCCAATGCAGTGAAATTCCCAGCTCCCACCCCATGCAAGCAAAGCTCAGGAACAAATCAGTCCTGTTTGTTTTCAGAGGTGAGAAACACCTCCAAACCTGGAAGCATCTTCTGTTCTTTCAGACAGCTCCAGGGGTGGGGAACAGATCCAGCATGAAGAAAAGCAAAGGGCAGAGAGCAGCCCCGGGAAGGGCTGAGGAGGGAATGAGCATGGAATGAATACAATTCCAGCCCTGCCATCCCCAGGTCCTGCTCTGCCAGGGGTTTCCAGGCACTTTTACAGTACTTGCACCGAGGCAAGGGCAGGGGATGGACGGGGTCACTGTCCAGCAGCACAAAGAGGGGTTCAGGCTGTTCCCAATGGAGCTGGCTGGCTTCCCTCCCTGCTCCCAGGGTCAGCTCATGCCACCATCCCCACCTTCCTCCTGAGCCATCTCCCAGAGGGAGGATGTCACACACAGCCAAAGCAACGGCCCTGCCTTGGAGGACTGCTCTGAAAATCAGCACTCTGAAATTGAGGGAAAAGACTCTTTAGGGTCCTCTGGTGCCTAGTGGATGGGGCCATACTGGTTCCAGGACAGAGCTTGTATTCAGGCTCTGCAAACAACGGGCCTTTCAGAGGGAATGAAGGGACAGTAAATCCAGAAGTGATGAACAAAAAAAAAAGAAAAAAAAAAAAAAAAGCATCTTTTCACACAATTTGCCTCGAGGAATTCTGTGTCATATGACGTGGCCAAGGGCAGAGACTTGTGGGATCAAACAACTGCTGAGCCAGTCCTGGGTATTGCTATTGTTCAAACCAAAAAAAAAAGATGTTAAAGATGGGGAAAACTCACTGAGAGTTTCTGAGCAGCAGAAATCACTCAGGCTGTTGAAGCACCACTCTGGAGAAGACTTCCCAAGGACAGGACACCTTTGCTGGGAACAGGTCCTTGGGAGCAGCCTGGATGAAGGTTGCAGGACACCCTGCAGCTTTCCCTGAGGTTCCTGGCACCAGTTGCTGAGCCAATAAAATCCCTTTACTAGCCACAGTGGCAAACAGCTCTCTCACCACAAGGATTCTCTCCTTCCAGCCACTCCAGGGAGATTTTCCTTACACCTGGCTTGACCCTCCTCTTCATCTCTGCACCCTGCAGCACAGGGAGCTGCATCCACTGCTCAGACCACAGAATCATGGAGTATGGGTTGGGTTGGAAGGGACCTTAAAACTCATCTCAACCCACACCCTGCCATAGGCAGGAACTCCCTCCACTGTCCTAGGGTGCTCCAAACCCTGTCCAGCCTGCCCTGGACACTTCCAGGGATGGAGATTCCACAACTTCTCTGTGAACAGGGACTTGTCCTGAGAACTTGGAATAAAGCATGTTGCTTCCCCTCTAAACTGCAGAGGAAGAGAAAGGTTTAGAGCAGAGAAAGAGCTGCTACAGTAAAACACTACCTCCAAAAGCAAATATGCCAACAAAAGCCTTCAATTATTGAAGTTTCCCTATTAGCACTCACAGCATGTTTATTCTCCCCTTGGGTACTGGTGGTGCAGACACAAGAGCACAGCCTGGGAAGGATTTGGGATGCTCTTGGAGCTTTCCTTGCTGGATTGAGCCATCTCAGCACATTCCCAGACTGTGGCTTTTTGAGCTGCAGAGATGGGGAAGAGAGTGAGGGTGTCATATAACCCAACTCCACAGCTCAGGTTTTTTTGTGTTCTGGTTTTTTTTAAGCCAGTCAGATAAATACTTTGAGAAGACACTTTGAAGCCATGGCTGCTCTCTCCAGGGAACTATCAGGCTGATTTCCTTTGGCCAGAGCATGGTTCCAGGGTCAGGCTGTCAGCTCCTATTAAGATTTGGACGTGCGTTATGGAATGGAGAGCACTTGACTCTATTGCTGCTCATTAGATGGCTTTGTGATAAATCTCATCATTAACCTGCTCCACTTGGCCCAGCTGAAGGTGATAAGGCTGGTGCTGCAGCCAGCCCAGGGGAATCCAAACCAAATGGCTTGCTCAGAAAGGGCAGCTCCATCATGACCCTGGCAGGTCTTCCTGTTCCCGTGTCCCAGTGGGATGCACCTGCCCCAGATTTGGACCCAGGTGGATGGGTTTGGGTAATCAAGGGTAATTAAAGCTCCACCATGTGTCACTGCTTCACATCTCCTGCAGCCCCAGCAGGGCACAGGGCTGGGCTCCAGCACTGCTCCATTGGCATCACTGGGAGCAGAGGTGGAAACTTTTCCCCCATTTTTTAAGGCTCACCCATGGATCAAGCTCCCTGTGACCCCTCCTGTGCCACATCCAGGGGTTGGAGCTCCACTGCAGGTGATACCCACAGGGTAACAGGGCTGCTGGGGACCCAGGCTGGGACTGAGCAATCCCAGCATGCCACAGCGGGTTCTGGGCTGGTGGCTTTCTCCCTGGAGATTTGGGCTAAAGGTTTGTCTGCTCCTCAGGCTCTAATATATCCAGAGCAAGGACTCACATGCCCCATCACCATCATCATTTACAGAAACTGAGCAGCTCTTCAAACTCCTCTGACCACCTCCTCTGTGGGCACATAGGTGTGCAGCCACAGCTCCCTCCTCCTCTCCCAATGGTATCCATGAGGACAGCCAGGGCATGGGAGCATCCTGAGACCTCCGGCCATGGCAGATGGGGGAACGGTGCCACAGCTCCCGTGGAATGCTTCCCATCTTCCTCTGGTTGCAGGAGCTCATGAAGTCATCAAAGGGAATTAAGCTGCCCCTGTCTGAGGCATCCCAGAGAAGCTGCTGGAGTCCTTCTGCTCTTCCAGAGCAGGGTGGAAAGGGCTTGGCACCATCAGACCAGGCAGAGCCTCTGCCTGGAAATCCAGCAGCAGCCAGGCCATGTGTGGTGGTAGCCTGTGCCACCTTTGCAGGCCTGGGCTGCACAGCCCCATCTCCATGGATCCTGCTGGAGATGGGAGATGCAAAGTAAATGCAAACAAGCATATTCTCCAAGGAATGTAGGGAGCTGCAGCAGGAGAGGTACTGCTGGGAAATGCAGAGCTGTTTTTAGCCACTCAGGGGCAGCAGTGGCTCCCAAAAACCATCAGATCATCAGGTCTTAGCTGAAGGAGGCTACTGCCTTCTAGCAGCTGAGCTGAATTTTCTCTCCAACAAGCTGGCTGAAGTTTCAGGCCCTGAATTGACTTGCCCATGGTATTTTGGGAAGACCTTGGGATGGCAACATGCATCCAAAGCCTTGGGTGCAGCAGGATCCATCCCAGCAGAGAAGACTCTCCAGGTCGAGCCAGGGCTCTCCCAGGATGCCTTGGTAGTTTCCCATGCCCGGGGCTGTCCCTGGCAGGGCTGATGCCAGCCCCAGCACTCCTGCCTGTGTTGGCACGGCAGCCCAGCTGGGGCTGGTCCCAAACCACACACAGAGCTGCAGCCACAGACAGCAGGAGCGGCCGCCCTTCTCCCTCCCAGGCACCCAGGGCTGCGGACGCAGTTCAAAGTTCTCCTCGGTACAAAAACGGGCTTTGAGGGTAATTTGTTGCAGCTTGAAAGCAGCTGAAGTTAATTACAGAGCAATGAAATATCGCACTTTAATGTTGCTTCATTCCCCTTGGCTGGGCTGCCGTAGAACACTGTTCCATGCCCAGATCTGGAGTCGAGCACTCTCTCATCTCCAGGTGACATCCTAGTTAAACCAGGGAGAGGCAGGCTGGGGATGCACAACCCTCCAGAGCTCAGGACAAGAGGGACAAGGGGGGACGCAGCACGGGGCTGCACCTGGGAGCTCCCAGCAGGCTGGTGCTGGTCAGTGCATCCCTAACCCAGCCAGGGCACCCCTGGAGCCCCAGAGCTGCGCCCTGAGCTCAGCTCCCGTTTAGGATGCAGGCCTGTTCTCCCCACACACAGGGCACTCCCACAGGGATTGGTGCTGCTGCCTGGCCCAGCGGCCAGCCTGGGAAGCCCCTGGCTGCAGGCCAGCACTGCCCAGGTAAGCTCCTGACTCATGCGGCTCTGGAGCAAGAGCTGGAGCACTGTGGCCCAGGGCAGTGCAGGTGTCTGCATCCCCTGCAGGCCTGGGAAATGCTACTGGGAGCACAGGGAGCAGCCCTGTCCTGCCTGGAGCTCGGGCTGGCTGTCAGGCAGCTGATGAGCAGGAGCTGTCCGGCTTGCTGGTCACCCCAGAGAAGATGCCAAGTGTCTCCCTTGCCCTGGTGCCACTTGGGTGCTTTCTCCTGCTTGGAAATGACACAGAATAAAGCAACAGGGAATACCAGGGTGGACAAAGCACATGCAAACAGAACCTGTGTAGCCCAGGCAAGGGACAGAGCTGGCCCAAGCATGACCACAGCAACCACTACATGACACAGGACACCCCAAAGCCATAAGGATGGGAATCCCAGCGTCCTTCTTAGTGCCAGCAGCCAAAATAGAGTTGAAAACATAGATCTGAGAGCCCTTTGCATACACTGAAGAGCCTTGGCCACCCCAGCCCACCCCACCCCACAGAGGCTGCAGCCCCTTTCTCAGTGCCGCCAGAGGAGCAGGCTGCATTGCCACCTAATGGGATGTGCCGGGAAAGGCCGAGCATCCCGCTGGAAGACAGCGAGACCCTGGAGGCTCTGCAGGTGCCTCTCGCTCCCTGCACAGGCAGCTCTGTGACACGAACCAGCGCTGGGGCACAAACCAGAGGGGCAGGCAGGATGAGAGAGGGCTTGGTGTGCTCAGAGCCGTGCCAGGGCACAAGGCAGCCACTGGTGACCCAGCACTATCAGCACCCACATCTGCCTGGGCACACCGGAAAAAGTCGATTTCCCCTCACTGCCTCCCACAGCTCATAAAAGCTCCTGCCAGCAGAGCCCGTTGAACATTAAGCTCCTCGAGGAAGCAGATGTTGTCCAGTTCAAGCTACCTCCTTGCCAAAATGCTGCATGCAGGTGGACACTGAAGGGAAAACCAGCTCCACAGGAACTCCAGAGATGAAGGTGGGATGGAAGGCAGCATGGCTAGGAGAAACGGGTTGTGCCAAGAGAGCACAACCACTCAGAGAGGCTGATGCACTGTGCCAAACCCGTAGCACTGAACACAGCCTTGCACCCTGCTCCTCTCCATCACTACCTGGAGAGCACCACCTTCCATGGGACATCAATGGGAGCAGCAATTCAGCATCTCCTGAATTATTGCACTGATAAAGTCACAAATGCACTGCCAGGACGGTCTGCTCACAGCCCCGCTCCTGCCTGGAGCATCAGCTCACAACCCAGCCTGTGCCCAGGGAGCAGCAAGCAGAGCAGCAGCGTTGATGCTCACTCACTTCCCTGCAGAGATCTCTTGGCTTGCAACAAATACCTCAGGGAGAAGTCAGAAGGGACTGGAGACGCCTTAGAGCCTGGGGTGGCCTTGGTTTCCCTTCCTCACTAAAGGTACAGTCCCTGCCCATGCCAGCCTGACTTCCAGGACTCCAGCTGCCCACTGAAGGCAAGGGAAATCTGATTTTTATCCACGTCCAAAGATAAAAGTGAAAATAGATTTCATCAAGTTCCTCCTTCCTTCAACCTTGAATTGCTCCTGTAAGCGGAGAAATCAAAACCCAAAAAGCAGCAAATGGAGTCTGTGTCCTAATGGCAAATCCCACCCTCACCTTTTGTGACATAAAACCAATCAACCTTGTCCCTCAAAACACCCAGAGGTGAAGGGAACATCCTGGGAGTTGCCATGGACAGTGCCAGGGCTGCACAGGTCATGCTTGCTTATCTTAGCACTATTTTGTGCTTCTTTTTTTTCTTTTTTGCATGCATCAATTCCTTTTAGACACCAGAAACTCTCCTAGGAGCTTTTTATCGAAGCATTTGGCTCCCAAAAAGGAAATCTGCTTCCACAGCAAGCAGCAATATTTGGAGCAGCCACCTTCTCATAGGCAGGACAGGAAGCAGGAAAGAGCCCACCTGTGCATTAGCAGCTGGATAAATTCCATTTATCTGCAGAGGGGCTCTGCTGTGCCACACTGGCACTGTAGCATGGCCCCAGGAGCTGGTTCCTCAGCTGTGCTCCCTGCTCCAGGAGCAAACGGCAGGATGAGGAGCAGTGCTTGCCTCTCCTAGAGGGAACCACAGCGCCTGCCACCAATTCCAACCCCAGCTGCCTTTGAAGGTGCTCAGCACCAAGCTAAGAAAGACAAGGTTTTCTCAGGCACAGGAAACTGCAGTCTCATTTGTAGCTGCAGATTTCGCTTGGGAGGGTGCAGAGCACAGGAGTGAGCCCATCTGATAGCAGTAGCCAGGCTGGGCTCCAGCACCTGCGGAGGGATTACACAGCCCTGGGAGGCAACGCGCTGGGCTGGGTCTCACTGGGAAGGAGTATTTGGCAGAAAACAGGGCTTAGAGCTGGGAACCAGAGCAAGTTCCATGGCATCCTGCCACCCATGGTGCCAGGTGTGAGAGCTCAGCAGGATCACAGGGAGCCATGTCATCAGATGGGATCAGTGTTGGCCAACATGGATGGGAGCTCCCAGGGCCAGGCACTCCCAAGGAGCTTTGCCCAGTATCACACAATCAGGGAATGGTTTGAGCTGGGAGCCACCTTAAAGCTCAGACCCAATACAGCTGCCATGGCCAGAGACAACTCCCACTATCCAAGGCTGCTCCAAGTCTCGCCTGAGACACTTCCAGGGATGGGAAGCCTGTGCCAGGGCCTCACCTCCTTCATGATGTCCTCTTCTGTCATCTTCACATCAAATGCAAGTCAATAGAAGGTTACTCAAAGGAGGAGAGTCCATCCTTTTCCCTGATCTCCACACCTCCTTTTCCTCCAAGCCCTCCCTGAGCAGAGATGGCTTCTGGGGTTCTCCATACTCAGCTCACACTAAACCTGCACAGACACGTTTTTGGGAAGTAGCCCATCAGGTGACATTGTGCCATCCCACCTCCCCTCTGCCTGGGTTGCTTCCACTCACTTCTGCACAACTGAGTCATTTTGCTTTTGTGAACAGCACTGGAAGCCAGATGGGATGTGCTGTGCACCTAAATTTCACTTGCTCAGCAGGCTCTTCCAGGGAAGGGATTCATTCCAACCTTTGTCTGTGGTAAGGGAACAACAGAACTGAGGCAGCAGGGATAATATTTTAACCCCACTGCTCTTGTGTTGCTCAGAGAAGCTGTGACTGCCCCTAGGTCCCTGGAAGTGTTCCAGGCCAGGTTGGACAGAGCTTGGAGCAACCTGGGATAGTAGAAGGTATCCCTGCCCATGGCAGGGGATGGGACAGTATGGGCTTTAATGTCCCTTCCAGCCCAATGTCCCCTTCTATGGTTCTGTAATTAAAACATCCAAGTTTCACTGTGAAGTAGGAAGAAGAAACTTGCTAGATCTCATGACTGCAGCCCTGGGCTTGATGACACTGCTGAGGCAATTCCTCATGTAGCAGCTCAGTCATGCATAGGTATCTCCACAGCCTGGATGGCCCCAGCCAAGGGGGAGCTATTAATGGACATACCGGGAGAGCACAAACAAGCACCTGTCACTCACCTCCTCTCTTTCTCCCCTCCTGTGCAAAGTGGAGCCAAGGGGGATGTTATTGCTGAACTGCAGCGAGCACAGGGAAAGCTGGTGGTTTTGCCCATAAATGTGACCTTTCCCAGAGAATCTGCTCAGGGAAAGCAGGCAGAGCCAAGCACGGGACATGACAGGCAAGAGGCAAACCCCAGGCAATGGGAATTTGGGATAAGGGGAGACTGCAGATGGTTTCACACATGCACCTACACAGAAGCACAGAGAGGACTTGAGCTGTGTTATCTTCCCCAATCTAAGTAAGAACTGGAGATGGATTCATCCAACTGGCACAGCATAGCCTCCAAAACCCAAATCTTTACAGTTGGTTTGCTAGGAAATTTTTTTTGAGTATTGGAGTGGGAAGGAGGGAAAAGTAAAACACAGAGGAGGGAAGAGAAAAACAGCTAGCACTTCTTCCTACAGCAAGGGGAGAGAAAGCTATTTCCTTCACAGATTTAGCTTATAAACAGTTTTAAAGCAGAGTTAAAGACTGAATAAAATAAAAACAACCTGTGCTTGAGATGCATGTTGTCATGCCACAGGGCTCGCCAACATTGTTTTTCCTGACTGGAATGAAAGTGTTTAATATCCAAGGCTCAACCCTCCATGCTGCTGGAGTGGGTGGGGAAGGCTCCTGAAGCTGCTCTGTACCTCAGTTAGACCCCAGTGTCCCACAGCAGGTTCCCCAGCTCCACCCACAGCACCAAACACCTCTCCAGATCTGGCATCGGGCTGCACATGCTGCCAAGTGAATTCCAGCACCTGGAGAAGTCAGCAGCACTGGGATGGAGCACACATGTAGAGAGCTGCACACTCCAGAGGGATCCCAAAACCACAGCAGGTGCTCCTTTCATCCCCACAGCCCTCAGAGCTGGGAGATGGTGCTCTGGGCAGGTGGGGGGAGGCTCATATTGCTCAGGATTTCACAGCACTGGCTGAGAGTCCTGAGGGATTCAAGCATCCCTTCCCGGAGGATACGTGGATGAGGCACAAAACATGGAAACAAAAAGAGGCACGTTTCTGTCCCACTGTTCCTTCATCCAGTGTCTCACAGACCCCAAAGGCTCTCGTTAAGGGACTCTTTTCATCCTGGTTTTGATAGGAGAAGGGGCACAAGCCCGACTCGGCTGCTTAACTCCAAGGCACTGCCCTAAATTCTGGAAGTGCCTGGTAGCACTTATCCTCAGTGACTGAAACAGTGAGCCCCATGCTGGAAATGCAAAATTAACTGCAGCCTAAATCAGGACAGTGGTGCTTGAACCAATGCCAAGGTACCTCATTTCTGTGACTAATACTAAATGAATAATTTCTTTAAAAAAAAAAAAACCTCCAACTTGGACTTTCAGGGACTTGCAAAAATGGTAATTACACTTGTCTTTTATACCCAATAAACATTTGGCTCTATAGTGGAATCAAAGCAAGAAGCTGTGAGTACAACTACTGGCAATTATTATTTTAAATAATTTTAAGAGGAGATTTTTGCCCTGTGAATTGAGATCACTTATTTCCATCTCTCAATGAACTTCTTATGCTTTGCTGAGGTCCAATCAGTGCCTTTCAGAACACGTTGGTGCTTCTAATGAACCTCATAAAATACCACGCATGACAGAGCAAGAAATTAACTTTGTGAGAGCCGAGAGGGTACAGGTTTAATTTCTCTTGAATCAGCAGAACAACAGTAATCCTGGATAATAATGGGCCACAGTCTTGAGGAAGAGAAAGTTCAGCCCTGATGTTGAGCCTGCCCCAGCTCACTTGGCTATCTCCCCCACTGACCATCCAACACCCCTGAGTTTCTCAGGGAAAAACAAACCAGAATGAAGTGGTTTTCCTTCTGCGAGTCTACTCCCTTCTGCTGGGGATGGGAAACAATTTAAGCAGCATTTCCTTGGTGCCATACAAGTGAGGTGGAGCAGGTGCACTGAACATGGCTCCTCTTCCCTGAGGTCCCGTGGTCCATCCTGGCCAGGGCTCCAGCAGGAACATATTTTATTTCAGCCAGATCCACTTGTCCCCAACATCAGCGTTGTAGCCAGGCTTGTACTTGCGCCCAGGGAGCTAAAGAAAGCAGAAAGCTCAGTCAGAACTATGGGCGCTCCCCACAGAAAGTTCTGAAGTGCGTCATGGGATCTACAGAACATGAAATACTGTTTTTACATTGTAATGATAAAACTTACAGAAAAAAATCAATCCCTCGGAAAAGAATGAGCTGTGCAGCTGAAGAAGGGACTGCAAAAACCATGATACAAAAACCATAATACATGTAAGGAAACGAGACCAATGATCTCAGCACCGCATTCCACCTGGGTTCATCCAGCTCCTCCCAGCCTGAGTGAGATGGCTCTCCTAACTGTATCATGGAGGAGAGGAACAGAATCTCATTCCAAAATAGGCACACACATTATCAAATATATGAAGTACTTCATGCATGAGATACTGAGTTAATTACCACGTTAAATCAAACTGTTCAAATGAAACTGCAGATTTAGCCTTCAAGAGCTGAACTTAACTTCATTAAAGCAAAAACAGTATCTGCCTGGTTTCATCAGCAAAGACAGGGACCACTTTTTGATGGAAAAATCCAAAGATTTTTGAAGCCTTTACCCATATTTCAAGGGTAGCCTGGGACCTAAGCAGCAGCCTGTGAGTCTCAGTGAAGCTGCACCCTTTGGAAGGTACTGACCATGACCTGGAATGCCAGAGATGGTGAGACCCTGGTTCCAAAAGCAGAATCCATCTCCAGAACATCCATTCCTACCTCCAGGAATGAAAAAGAAATGGAACAGAACACCTTTGCGCTCCAGTATTGGACCCCAGAAACAAAGCACCAGAAAAAAAAAGCCAATGAGTTTGGTGAGAAAGGCTGAAGCCAGCAAAGATGCTGTAATAAAACTCTTCCTTTAAAAATAAGCTATCTGCTGGCAGCCTCTCCAAATAATTAAGCACAGATCATCTGGTCTGTCTATACACAAACACTGGTTTCACACAAGACCCCAGACTTGTCCTGAGGATTTTTCCTTTCCAAAATAACATGCAAGAGGATCTTGTTGGGGTGAGCTGCCCCTGCAGAGAGAAGCAAGATGCAATCTTGATAAAATCTGTACTCAGGCCACAAAAATGAGCCATTTAATAAAACATGAAGCCTGTTGTTTGGAGGAAGGGGAGTTGTGTTTATATTCACTTGAATGTCAAAAAACAGGACACTTCTTTCCCTAACAATCAAGCTAACAGAGGATCTGACCTCCTCCACAAGACAGTCCCTACTCTGCCTTGTCACAAACCATTTGTGATCAGTTTTTCTGAGGTTTTTAAAATAATGTCCTGTCTAAACATCAGCAGAAACCACACAGTCCTGTTGAGAGTTCCCCCCACTGAGCCAAGAGGAGGTGGGAGATGAAAATAAATGATTAGTATCTCTGCCCCAAAGATTTCCAGCAGCGAGTCAGGGAGGACATGAGACCTCCTGTGACCAGCCTGTGACACAACAACAGCTCTCCCCGGTCCTCTCCAGGCAGCACATAATTGGCCCTTTGATACTTGAAGAGATTCCCAGATAAGTAGATTATTAAAGCAACGGGAGATCTCTGGGAAAATACAGCAGTTTACAGTTTTGTTTCTGGGTACATCTGCCCTCTTTAAAAAGCTACAATATCAACCCCAACAGAATTCAAATTCATCATCCAAAACAAATTCCCTGTGTGCCTTTGGTTAAAGACATGCAAGACATCAAAGCAAGTGTTATAATAAGTATTCATCCATAACTCAATCATTCACAGTGGGCCTTGGCAAAGGCAGGAGAGTTTGGGGATTTGTTACAGCTAAGCTTTCAAAATAGCCAAAGAATAAAAAAAAAAAAAAAAAAAAAAAAAAAAAAAAGGGAAGCAGAGTAAACAAATCCCATATTACCTAGGAAGAAGGATGGGAATTGATGTTCTGTGCATGAGCTGCACAAGTGACACAGACCATTTCCCCAAAGCGTGCTCTTCAAATCCCACATTTTCTAGGAGCTGCACACTTTGGAACAGGAGTGGTAGGAGCACCAGGGAAGGTGTGGGGATGCAGGGCAAGGGGTAGGATGTACTGGTTCTGGTTAGGTTGGTGCCCCAAAGTGCACCCAACTGCAATTCCCAGGCTGCTCTTGGCTAGCACAAAGGCAGGAATAGGAATCAAGAGACCAGCCCTGAGGCTGCTCAATTTGTCTAGGCTGGGCAGCCTGGCTGCGAGATATGATGGAAAGCAGATAGCAAAAAGCTCTATGGGACTTAGCAGCAGCTGAGACAAGAGAGGGACTGAATATTCACCTTCTCTTGCAGTACAAGTTCCCTAGAAGTGTCCCAGGCCAGGCTGGAGCACTGTGGGATAGTGAAAGGTGTCTCTGCCCATGGCAGGGGGGCTGAGATGAGATTTAAGGTCCCTTCCAACCCAACATTCCATGATGTTATGATCACAGAGATCCCACAGGCAGCCTCAGAAGCTCCCCCACATCCCTGCAGCAGCAGGCAAGGCTGAGCTCCTGCCAGGTCACCAAGGAACAGATTTTTTCACCCATGGAAATTGAGTGAGAATGAAGCCTTGGCCTGCTGCATTACACTGCACAGAGCCCAAAAGTTGGCAGCAAGGATTATTTCCAGGGGGAAGGAATAAAATCCACCACAAAGAGCACAAAACTCCTGAAATGAGCTGTACCCAAAGGTAGAGCCAGCTCAAAGGCAACAAACTGCTCAACTTTAAAAGAGCATTAGGAAAAGAGATGAAAACAAGACCGCCTCATCAGTTAAATTAAGAACCTGCCACAGAAGTGCCTGTCAAAACTATAAACATGATGAAAAGCCCCATAAAGTGGCAGAGGCTGTGGAAGAGCAACAAGAAGTTCCAGCCAGCTGCTTGCTCTGGATCATTCTGCAACAGGCATGTGGAGGTAGAGCTCTGGAGAGCTCTAACCACCTGGAAAGGTTGTTGAGGAGCCTGCCTTGTTTTCCAGGCTTTGGGGAACAACCAGAATTGCCGTTCTTGCCTTCTATTGCTGCACTGCTCTGTGCTGATCGCTAGGCTCCACAGCTCCAGGAGCTCTATAAATAGCCTGTTTGGAGCAGCACTGATCAAAGAGCACTTAAAAGCAGAGTCATTACTCTGGGAGCTCGGGCTCATTCATCAATATCGGGACCTCATCCTTCAGTGGCTATTTAGAACAGCCACAGTAATAACCCCTTCCATCACTGCTGGGAGCAGGTGACTTCTGCTTACAGAAATCCTCACTTCCCAAAGGGTTGGCAGTGTTGTAGGCACACAGCTAAAATCTGAGAGAATCTAGGAACATGGAGCTGCAGATACTGGGAGGGTCTGGTTCCTGACTATTTATTATTATTCCTCCTTTGGTTCCTCTCTGCAGCTGCACAAAAGGAGGCTGTAGCCAGGTGGGGTCGGTCTCTCCTCCCAAGTGACAAGAGGAAACAGCCTCAAGATGCATAAGGGGACATTGGAATCGGGTATTAGGGCTCACAGAAAAAGCTTGGCACCCTTGGCACAGACCACGCAGGAGTCCCCATCCCTGGAGGGATTTAAAAGCCATGTGGATGTGGCACCTGGGGACATGGGCTGGTAGTGGCCTTGGCACTGCTGGGTTTAAGTTTGGCTCAGTGATCCTCTCCAACCCCACTGATCCTGAGCTTCAGAGCAGCAGTTAAAGCAGGGAAGGGGAGCAGTTTCCCCCTCAAACATTCATCTGAGGTGTGCATGGCTCAGTTCCCAAAGGCCTGGCACAGCCTCACTCCTGTCATCCCTCACTCCAATAAAACCCTCAATGCTGTTAACATCCATCACAACCCAAAAATCAAGAGCACCCAAATGTTTTACTGAATTGAAGCTAAAACAATTCCAGTTTGCTGGAACTGTTCAGTGGCTGCTGTCTTGCCCTTCATTCATTCATTAGAAAAACAGACAATAAAAATCCTTTGGAAAGAGAAGTGCCCATAAGAGGATCAGTTATCCACCAGAGAGTGCAGGGAAAAGCCAATGAACTAATCCAAGCCACACAGCACCGTTAAACACCTCAAACTGACTCTACTTCACAGTGTAAGATCCATGGAGATGTTATTCCTCTATTAAATTATATTCCAATTAATTTTAATTTAACAGAGATCTACCCTGGGGATCACATTCCTCCACAGGTACGGGATTGAGAGGGGTTTGGGAAAGGGGGATGTGCTCCCACATAAAAAAGTGTTTCCTTTCACAGGGACAGACTATCAAGTTGAAAACTGATTGCTTTAATGCCAGTGAGATTTGACTGTCTTTCTGATTTACAGAGGTACCCAGTGCCTGGGACAGCAGGGGCCATAATCTAAAATAAAACAGACATAACCACCAAGCCCAAGACTGAAGACAGTTTCAAGGTCTGTCAGGCTCCTTCCCTACTATTTCTGGGATAGATATCCCTGCCAACCACCCATGGTACTTTTCAGGGGGAGCAGGGTAGAAAAGCTGCCTGTTCCTGAAGAAGGGCTCTCACACTCTCCCCATATGGACAGGATTGGTGAGAGCAGAGAAGTGGGAAGGTGGGAAGAGGAGCAGATCCAGGTATCCTTGAACAACAACTGTCATTCCCAGGTTTTTTGTTATTCCTCAGGTTCTTTTGGCCTTACTGATAATACCTAGCCAGGCAACATACTGTTACTTTAGAAAGGGCTAAAAATACTTTTACAGAGATAAAGCAGAAAAAAAACCCAAAACCTTAAATGAAACCTTTTCTAATTTATTGTGTGTCTGCTCTCATTCCTTCCTGGATTCAAGAGGAGACAGGGCTGGGCATTACAGATGTCAAATACCTCCTTTAAAACAGAATTAGAAAAGGAGATCTTGATCCTAAAAAGAATGAAAGCTTCATCAAGCCAAGAAAAAAAATGGCAGGAGAGAAAAAACAGAAGGTTCTATCAAAGGCAGCAGCTATGGCAACGATCACAAACATGGAGAAGGAAAGATATCCTAAGCTCCCTGCTCCTGCAAAGGCAAGAGCTGTTCCTGCTGTTGATCCAGATTCTGGCTTTCTGAAAGCTCAAGTATTCATTCTGTAGTTCTTTTAGATTTTTATGTGAGGAGCTCCCTGCACTCTCAGCAGAGATGGGGAACTAAGGGCCCTGCCAGCAGCCACCTACAGACCCACAGCTGCCAAGAAGGGCCAAGGCTGCTCTCAGGCCCCTCAAACCTAACAAGTCTTCCCTTAATGTCCTCCCTCTGGGGCTGGCTGTGATTTCCCACTGCAAACACAAGCTCTTCCAGCACTCTCAGTATTGTGCTGTGGGACAGAGCTGACTCATGCTGCAGGCTCACCTTCCACCTCTCAAAGTTACTGCCCTGCAACCACCTCAAACCTGGAGGCACAGCAGACATTTGAGGATTCCCCTCCTAAGGCTGCACCTTTAAGGAAAAGAGTGAAGAAAAGCCTGGGAAAAGAGTGTGGGATTCCCCTCTCCTCTGCTTGCTGCTAGAGAGGACTGCAGGGCCCTGCCAGCCCCACATTCCCAAGCCCCAGGACAGGAAGGAGGAGGATGAGGACCAGGGCAAAAAGATGAAGTTTGGCAAGGCAGCCGAGCTGTGGAAGGAGCTGGATTGCACCTCACAGGAGTAGCCAGGACTATGATCTGCTCAAGCTTTCTTTGCCTCGTGCTCAGCATCCCTGTATTCCAAAAGCAATCTTCCACCAAGGAGAAAAGGGAGGGAAATAAAATGAGAGCCTTCTCCTATCTTTCCAGGCACAGGACAAAGAGGAATCGCCTCACACTGCCAGAGGGCAGGGTCAGATGGGATATTGGGAAGGAATTGTGAGGAAATTCCTCCCTGTGAGGGTGGAGAGGCCCTGGCACAGGGTGCCCAGAGAAGCTGGGGCTGCCTCTGGATCCCTGGAAGTATCCCAGGCAAGGTTGACATTGGGGCTTGGAGCAGCCTGGGACAGTGGAAGGTGTCCCTGTCCATGGCAAGGGGTGGGAATGAGATGAGCTTTAAGGTCCCTTTCAAGTCAAAGCATTCTGTGATTCTTTGATTCTCTGAATTCCAGCAAGCAGCTGCACTTTTATGTACACAGAAAAGCACACACACGTCAAAGAAGCCGTTTTTCCCCACTCCAGGAGATGCAGCAGGAGTGTGAAGTACATCAGCACATTATTTAAGTACACTGATTCCATTAAACAGAGCCATTTGTTTTCATCTTCACTGCAAACACATCTGCCTAAGTGCTCCAGGTTTGCAGGGCGCACACGGAGTTTGGAGCATTATCCCTGGAGACTGTGTGTACTTGGAAGAAAGGCAGAGAGATACAGCAGTTGTTAAGGGGGAAAAAAAAGGGTAGTCAAGCCTTTACTAGTCTGACAGTTCCTAAAATAATGTTGCTTCCCTGAAGAATGAACGTGCTTATCTCTAATCTACAGAACCTGACTGAAAAGTTGCTTCTCCCTTGCCAGAAAAGTGTTCTTAGAAGTTTCTGAATCCCTGAGCAGAACTGCTGGACCCTGCCAGAGGACTTCATGGTATAAGAAGGCTGCAAAAAGCCACCTCCTCACACATGAAAAGAGCCCTTACAGAAGAAATTTAAAGGATATACAATAAAAAAAAAAAGTGAACTTCGAGCATTCAGAACTGTATGTGGCCACCTCATTATTTCATGGAAAAGCATACATACTAAAATCTTGAACTCTGAAGAGTGCTCCCTCCTCCTCGCTTCTAATGAATATTTTGAACAAAACCCAGCTTCTGCCTGGAATTTGTAAATCCATGAAAATCATCATTATTAGGCAGCATGAACTGTGTGCATGGAGCTCTGAAAAGCACAGCAGTTTGCTGCCTATTGGAGAGATCAAGGATTTAGGAGTAGTTACAGGGGGAAAAAATTCCCCTACGCAAATCATTGTATTTATGTGGTAAACATCATTACACCAACTTTAAAAGCACGAATTTCCCACAAGGAAAAGTTAAACTTCTGTAATTATCCCATAATTAAGCCTTTACTTACAAGTCAGTCTAAACTTTACTTACAAGTGAGCCTAAACCCTTTATCTTCAAATGCCTAAGTGGCAGCACAGCTGTGACCATCCCTGCAGAGATATGGGCAAGGCAGGGGCCTGAGATTCCCTCTTTACAGACCCAACAACCTCCCAGCCCAAATCTGGGTGTCTGGAAGCTCATCTGCTCTCTGTGCCTGCGCTGGCTGGCCTTTTGCTGGATCACCTCTGCACAGGAGCCTTGCCTGAAAAAAAAATTCAGCCCTTCATTTGCTAAACAAAGTTGGAAGGGGGAAAAAAAAACCCCAGTTCTTCAAAGTTTCAGCACAAAGCATGCAATCCTCAGAACATAAAACAGCAGGTGGGGTTGGCTCTGTGCTTCTCCTTCCAGTGGCTGATGGAAAACCGGAAAACTCGGCATGTTTTGCATTGTGCGCTATCCCTGTATATCCCCCACACCACCGAAGGCTGACAAGTATCCAGGCACTCAGAGAGAGAAAAAGAATATTAATGCAGCCTAAATTTAACAGAATACTTCCTGAAACGAGCAACTCCTCCCGATTCCAAAGGACATTATCACTTTCCACAGCACTTTCCTGAACTGGGGCCTACAAACAAGGCTGCAGAAGGGGAGATTATACTTTGGCAGTTTTTTCTTGCTCAGCTTCAGCTGTCAACTAACTGGCATGGAGCAGAGCAATCCGAGAGCACAGCTTTTCTTCCCAGGTACCCATATTCCAACTCCTAAGCATCCCTCTGCTACATCTGCAAGGCAGGTCACTAATTTCTCCTGGCAGCCAGTTCCTGGATGAGCCAGGACATTCTGAGTTTCCTGCCAGCACAAAGAGGAATGTGCTGCTGTACAGCCAGAGGAAAAAAGGCTTTCAGAAGTCTCACCCCTGGTTCTCGGCACACAGCACCAAGGTCACATCTAGCTGTGTGTCAGGCAGCCTCAGTAATTCCCAGCTCCACTGCAAAGGGACATCTCAGCCCAAAAAAAGCCTTCTCATCTCAGGGAAGAAAGGCACTGGCAGTGCAGATGGATGCTGTGTGTTAGAGACGAGGCAGGCAGCAGATCCTGCCCAAATCTGTGCTGCACAGCACAGGCAGCTTTCAGAGGGAAGGGCTCCAGAAATCCTGAGGCTGAGCTTCAAGTTTTGGATTTAAGAATGTTACAGCAAGGAGGAGGAAATCCTGAGAGCAATTTCTCGGCTGGACCAGGGAGTTTTCAAACCCATTAGACAAGCTCAGATGCTTTCTGCTGCTTTAACCTTTAGCTTTAACCCCTTTGACAAGCTGGAAAGGTCACATCTCAAATGAGGCAGAACAGTGTGAGCCCAGGAGCCTCTCCACTACACAGCCAGCCAAGGAGGAACAAATTATGTGGAATATTCTGTCTATTCCAGAAGAAAACATTGGTAGTTCAGTTTCCAAACAAGTCCATAAATCTGTAGCTTACATTTTAATCTCAGTAAGAGACTGTATACTACCAGGAAAAGAAAAATGATAGTGCTTAGATTATGCAAATCAGTTTCTAACAATTTATATTGTATATTCCTCCCTTTGTCTTCAGGATTGCTTGGAAAATAATAAGATGCAGTGGCAGAGAAGATTTCCCAGCTGGAAAAGATGCTCACCTGTAACTTTGGCCATTCAGTATTAATTATCATCAGTTCCACAACTTCTCCAAAGAGCTTTTCCAATACCTGGCCCTTAGGCAAGCCTTGTGTGGGGGGAAGAGGCCCCCATGCCAGAGACCCAGCGAGCAGCAACAGGGCAGAGCTCCGGGGATACTGGAAGCTGCTGTCTCCAGAAGCAGCAAGGCAGGAGCTAATTAAAACCCTGTGTGGGAGCCTGCATGAGGTGTGTGAGAGCGCTGGGCACAACAGGCTTTGGATGCATGCCCACGTGCAGAAACACTCTATTTAAAGCAACAGCACTTTGGGGAAGCGAGGCAGCATTCATTCCTCCTCAAAAAAAACACCCCCTCCCTCAGCATTCGATAAGGAGTCACCATGGGCTTCCAATTTTCTTGTTTGACTTAAGGGATTATTTTAGATTTCAGAGGTCACAGACTCATCAGGTCACGAGAAACAGAAACAAATGAAAACCATTTATCCTTTAGTCCACATCTAAAGATCAAAAAAAAAAAAAAATTTTTTCCTTAAAAAAAAAAAAAAAAAAAAAAAAAAAAAAAAAAAAAAAAAAAAAGGGAAAAGAAAATCAGCTTATGAATCAAACCATTTGCTTCATTATTCCTCTTGGGGGGAAGCTGGACTTCAAAACAGGTGGAGATTTGGGCAAAATGAAGAAGTTCCCAGTAGCAATGGGCAGGAGGGGGGCGGGCAGGGTGTGCCCAGCATTAAGGAGCACCTTCGCCGTGTCCCCTGGCTGTCCCCAGCAGCACTCACCTCCCGGAACTCGTAGTAGATCTTGTCGAACTGGGAGCCCCCGATGGTGATCTCAGGGATGAAGCGCGGGATGGACACAGAATCCAGCACTGCAGACTTGTCCTGCACACTGAGGGGAAAAGGAACACTCAGTTCACACCCTGCCCCAACAACAGCCAGATGTTGTACCCAGAGAAGCTGTGGCTTCCCCATGTCTGGAAATGTTCCGAGCCAAGCTGGATGCAGCTTGGATGGAGCAACCTGATCCAGTGGAAGGTGTCTCTGTCCACAGCATGGGGTGGGACTGCATAGGCTTTAACCTAAACCATTCTAGGATTCATAATCATCATTCTATGATTAAAGAATACTTTTCTGTTCAATAAAGCTTCCAGAGGTTTGGGCTGTTTTCCAAACATTTATCCTTCTCCTCACAATCTATAATGTGTTGCCCCTCATCCTTGCCTGCAGTCTGCTCCTGCTCCAACTTCCTGATTCTCCCTCCTTGGAAATGCTCCATCATTCTCAGGACCCTTCTTCATAAATCCCCTCAGGCTTGTGTGCTTTCTATAAAAGCAGTGTAAAAACCACTGGTTTTACTAAATGCCACACACCACCTTGCTAAATTCCCATCCTATATGGACCAGTACTGAGACAGTGAGAGGGTCTGGAAGTAGGCAGTGCCTCCAGCATCCTGCCTCGAGGAAGCTGCAGCAGCTCCAGTGATGGATCTCAGGATCCACCACCAATCCACTCTGCACAGCACCAGCACTTCAGATATCCCGAATTTAAAATGTCTGAGAAACTGCTAGAAAGTCTCCAGCTGCCTGTGGCTGTCCACAGGTCGACAGTGCCACCTGCATGTGGCTGGCAAAAACACATCCTGTCTCAGTCAGCACTGACCAAATCCTAAATTCATCACCAGAAACTCTGCACACATTGGGTTGTTTTCAGTGAATTCAATTTCTCAACAAATACCGACATGCATATCAAGCACACGCCCTGAGCAAAGCAAAGTTCATAATCTTCAAGCAATTATTTTTACCCCCGAATGATAAATTTTGGGACCTTTCCTCCCAGCAGTGAAGAGTTCTAACAAGTGAACTGGTTTGCTGACATACCCTGATATTCACACAGTAAATTATCCCACTACAGACAGATTTGTAAGGAAATCCAGTCAAAGTTTAGATGGGAGAAGGTGAGGATAAATGCCCTTTTCCAAACACCAAAAATGCTTCCTATAAACTACAACATTACTTAATTTCAGCAACATTAAATGCGTATTTCACATGCTAGAAGGCACAAAAGGGAGTCCAGGTACGTATAAAGCATAACATTACACACAGAAATAAAGGTTTGTGGTCACCCACTCTGCAGTGAATCCATTCCTTCCTGAATCTCAGCCAAGTGGTCATTTGGAGAGGACAACTCCCAGACACAATTAATTTTAGTTAAGGGCCAAATGACAAACCTGCTGCTCCCAAAACTTATTTGCACAAGAAAATAATGAAAACTACTGAGGGCTCCTCCATGTTCTCTGCACCTTCAGAGATAATTTGGAACACTAAGCAAAAGCACACCCTAAGACACCTGCCACAACAATGCCTGACCACAAAACCATAGCCACTTGCCAGGACTAATTCCCTGCGCAACAGGAAGCATTTACAGATATCTTTTATGTTTCTTTCGTTTTCTCTCTCTCCCCCAGCAAAAAATTATCACTATTTATTCTTTTCTGACACTTTACCAGAATTTCTTGAAGGAGCTCTCAACATTTAGCACCTTTACCTTCCAGATTAAGGTCATATTTGAAAAGGAACTGAGAGCATGTAAGTGACTGTGTGCTCCCAAGACTTTAGGAACACTAAATTTTAGCTCACATAGCCTTCTTAACCATGCTTCTTCCACAGGAATCCCATGTGGAAGTACCCTACAGCAATCGACAACTCATCTCTTCTCCAAAAACACCTAGTACACACTAATTCATATACTTTATCCAGCACAACTGCACAAGCAGAAGGATCAGGACTGACACATTCCTTCTTCTCTTTAGAGAAGGAATTCCTGCTTCCCTCACAGGCAGCTCACAGCAGGACACACACCACAATCTTCAGTCTGATGAACTTTGCCAAAGGTGCAAAGTGGGGTAAGGGAAGGAGACTGGTTAGAAAAAAAAAAATAAACCAGGCAACCCAACAAAAAAAACCTGAGTTTGCATAGCCTGGGCTGTGATTTCTCAACACCCAATGTTGGCATAGTCACAAAAACTCAAGTGACAAACAAGAGAGACCTAAAAGCATTCACTGGCCTAAAAGCCAACAGCACAAAACAATTTCAGATAAGTTCTGTGTTGATAGATCAAATGAATATTCCTCCTTCTGCCAAAGGCAGTCCAATTCCCTCATTTGGCCAGGCAGAACAGGTATGGATGGCATGGCCAAAGTGAGGCACAGCCACTGCCTTGATGGGCAAACACTCGCCATCAAAAAACATTTTCCAAAATGTTCTGCAAGAAAAGGGGAGAAGGTGCAACAACAGCTCTTCAAAGCTAGAAAAGACACTGCAAAGAGGAAACCACAAAATAAGTGTTTCAATTGCAGCAAAGAGATGGGGTGGACAGGGCTTGAACAACCTCGGATAGTGGAAGATGTCCCTGCCATGACAGGGGGAGTGATGAGATGGGCTTTAAGGTCCCTTCCACCCAAATCTTTCCGGGATTCTATGGTTTTATGATGAAGAGAGAACCAAGGTGCTAAAGAAAATACAGTACCACAAGTTTTACAATTAACAGTTCATGAGGTTTTTGGAGTCTCCACGAAGTTCCAAAGCCAGGTCCAAGATACCTCTTGCCAGCCCCTCTAGTCCTGCTGTTTGCAATCAGACATTAAAACAGGGACACTTCTTCCTTTAGCTAAGCAAAGTTACGCTGTGAAGCAGAACTGCAGGGTCTCTGTCCCTCACTCCCAGGTTCTGAAGGAGCTGCAGCAACAGACCAGATTTAGCTGTGCAGCTGTCTGATGCAACAAGCACAGCAAAATCCCCGCCTCGAGCTGACCAAGTAAGACAGGTAAGGTTACACAGCCTGCAGCTCCTCATCCCAGATTCATTTTGCAGTACGTGTGGACAGACAAATGTCACTGGGAAGGACCCAGATAAAAACATGCCTGAGACAGTGCAGTGGCAGCAGAGGAGCTCCCTGAGACATAAAAAGCCAGAATGGTTTCTGCTGGAGAGAAAGGGAAGATGTGAACATCCTCCGGAAGACCCCTCCAGCTTCCAAGCCACAAAAGCAGCCCTTTTTCACCATTTACCAAGATCCCAACCACACCGTCAGGGCAAGGGAGAGCACTTAAGGGCAGGCAGGGAGATAAAAGGGATCATTATGCAGCTGATTGCCCATGGGTGCGGCTCACCGGTGTGATTAGCTGACTAATTTGCATTTATCACTCGGAGGCCCTGCGGGGTTTCCATGCGTTAGACCCCACAGGTGTGCAATAAAGAAGTTCTCCTCAGCCCTGCCCACCCATCCCGGTCCCCCAGACACACTAGTACAAGGTGAGTGTGGAAGGGAACAGCAGGGCTGACACAGCCCCAAGGGCTGGGAGGTCAGCAAAGGAAGCAACTGCAGGTGGAAAACCAAGCAGAGCAAAACTTGGACTGGGTACCAGGAGAAATTGCCTCACAGGAAGGGTGCTCAGGCATTGGAACAGGCAGTGGTGCAATCACTGTCCCTGGAAGTGTTCCAGAGCCATGCGGGTGTGGCACCTGGGTCACGGGCTCGCGGTGGGCTTGCTGAAGGAATGGTGAGCTCCATGATCTCAGACGGCTTTTCCAACCCTAACGGTCCTGAAGAGCTGCTGGAGCCTGCCAGGAACACCCAGGAGAGGGCAGCACGTGCCAGCACACAAGCACACACCGGGCACCTGCGGGAAAACTGCTTTCCAAAAGACAAACTCCAAACTCACACAGGCACGGGACACCTGCACACCTGTGGGGACCACAGGCTCTTTGCTCTTGGGCATTGGAAAAAGTGAGAAAAGCATCAACTTAAGGTTCATGGACTCACACCTGGGCTGGGCCATTGAATCCAGCATGCAATTCCAACATGGCCAGCCTGCAGCAAGCTCCCTGCATTTCTGGAGTTACCATGGGGAAAGACTATGTCCAAACACACACATTTTTACAAAGAGGCTCTTCCCAGGCTGCCCCAGACATTGCCCAGGATTCCTCACTCAAGGTATGAGCTCAAGATGGGCACAGGATGTGCTGTCACCCCTTTATCGATGCCCTGACAGCCCAGCACAAAGGAAGATTCAAAGGCAAACCCTGGGAGCTGCGGTCAATGTTCAATGTGGGTCCCTTACATGCAGGATATTTCATGATTCTGTGGTTTAAATAAGCAGTTTATTGCTTTCTGGGATCTTCAAACAGCCCCATGTTTTTGCCAAAAGAAGAAATGACTTCATATTACCTACACTGACAAAAGCCTTGTGCAGGAGACTCTCTCACCCTCCTCCAGGGTTCAATGAAATACTGAGTCCTTAAAGCAATTTATTCTCTTCTAAAATTGTGAAGCAGAATTTTCATACAGTATCTTAACATACTGCTGTAATTGTAAGGTTTCCTCCAACTCCCTCCTACTCAGCACAATTAATAAACCTTTCCCAATACTTGCACTAGTGTGGAATTACATGAAAACAAGCAACTTCTTTCCTCTTTCAAAGGAAGTCTGACTGTGAGAATTTTTTAGGACCTAAGTCACCAGATGCTATCCTCCAATTACTACACAAAACAACCTCATCTTTGATACATAAAATGTACCCAAATCATGACTTCTATCACTCCTCAACAGAAACACCATATAATAGGAGCATTACCTCTATTTTCAGGAGGTATTTGAAGTAACAGCTCAGAAAGTAAAATGCAAGAAATATCACAAATCTGCAAAAAAAGTTTAACTTGCTACTCAAATGCCTGTAACAAAGACACAAATTTAGGGGCAGATAGTCAATTTAAAATTCTGTGTTTCTATCAACCTGTGAGACAACCAGAAAATAGTGAAAATAATGTAACTCCTAAATTTTGTTTTTAAAAATGTAACTAAACTGAAATTTCCACCCGCACATTCAATCTGAAGATGAAGTTGCAGCAAAATGAGAACCCTGTCTCACTTCCGGTATTAAAAGCCTTACAAGTGCAGCTTTATTCTTTATCTATATATCTTTGTATTTTATATAAACAGAACTGACAAATTAAACATGGTGCACTTGCAAAGAATTATTAAAATCAAATTAAATTCTATTCCAACAAGTCACTTTCCGCTGTCTGAATCTGATCGCTTCCAACTGGGCAGACAAGGATCTTGGACAAAAACCACTCTTAAATTTGTCTGGTGCCTCTAGTCTCATCAATCAGCAGCAAATATGCCACACCACCTTCAAGTGCCAAGCACCAATATTATAAAATACAGCCCCCCACCTTTAAAAACTCATGACTTTGACCATTCTCTCTGGGATTTGATGCCAAGAATTGCTCAGTGGCTGGATGACATCACACTTACTGAAGTCTCAACTGATGGAAAGAAACATCATCTTGCTCCACCCATGGCCCCTTGTCAAACTTCAGGTACTCGATGTCTTCAATTACCTGGAATCAGAAAAGAAAGTTCACTGAGGGGTGAAATGATGAATGAATGAATAATCAAAAGAGTTTATTAAACAAATGAGAAATGCTTCACTGCTACAGCTGTAGTAACAAGGCAAATGTCTAGAGACAACATGATCATCTCCCAGTTCTATTTCTGGAGGCTGTGGCCCTGGGAAGCACTGAGCACACACGTGGGGGACCTAACCTCCCATGCTTTCAGCTTTGAAGGGCAGGGAATAAACTGGCTGACAGGTGTCTTCTTGTCACATTCTTACCCGATCCAAGACTTAACCTTAACCTGCCACTGGGGCTGAAAAGCAAAGAAGGTACAACCTCACCCCCGACAGAGAATGAGGAAGAAATGGAAAGAAGTCTAAATTGAGTGCCTTTTTGTTACAAAAACAGAGCTTGATCGGTTTCATGCCCAGAGACTCAGTAACACTTTCCCTAAGACAGGCAGGGCAGGAGGTGTGGCATCTGCCTCGGTGCAGTGTGGTCCACAGCATAGAAACTTTAAAGGCACGTTTCAGGCTGGAAAACTCAGGCCTGCAGTAGCTGTAGCCATGAGTCCAAGGGCTCAGGATTTCATCAGCCATCAGTACCCACCCATGCATGAAAGGAAAGGTAACACTCACAGCTTGAACTCTTCAAACAAGCAATGCCAGCTCAGCAAATCATTCCTTCAGCATCCCTAAACTTATTAACCCCAGGTTTTATTTACAGCCTGGCTCCACCAGAAAACAGATCGCTGCTGCTCCAGGAGGTAATTGCTTATCACACCTGGCTGCCTGGAGCTGAGGGAAACCTGCCCTGGTGTCAGAAGGATGCACTTCAGGTGCCTGATGAGGTGGAGACAGCATCTTGGAGCAACCTGGGAAAAAGTGGATTGTTACAGCTCCAAAAATCCCTCTCCAGAGACTTTTCCCATAGGGAAAGGATAAAGCTGAGGTCACAACCAAATACTTGATGGCACATTGTCAACCCACTGACATGTGAACACACATCAGCAATAAAGTGACAGAATGCTAAACTAAAAATCCTTGTATTCTTTATATTCAATCCACTGCAATTATTCCCTGTAAACACTAAATCCCAGCCATTACCACTTAAAAAATGATAACTGAGTGCTAATACAAAGTAGCCTCAACTATAAAGATCCACTCTTACCAGAATTATGTTTTCATGGTGAGAAATAATGGTTTGGACAGGACTGAATAAACACTTTAGAGGCACAAACTGCTGCAACATAACTCCAAGATGAGAGGAGTAAAGGTGTAAGGTAAGTTAGTTCACACAGCCATTACTCCTTTGAATTATTTAATTGACAAGCTGAATAAAAGCAGTTCCTTCTCCACTTCACTGCAAAGCTTTGGAAACTTTCTGCACCTGATAACAGCACTAATCACAGAGTTGCTATAATAGGACTCACAATGTGCTACAGAGAAGAAGAATCTGTATCCAAATTAGTTTTGCTCACTGTTATCATGATGTCAGAAGATCTCTCCCAGCAGCTCCTTAACAATGGCATCAGTTTCCCAAGCAGGACAGAAGAACAACTTCTTAATTTACAAGGAATGCCCTAGCACCTCCCAGGAATTAGCAGCAAATATCCAAGGCTTTAAAAAAAATTAAACATACAGCTAACTTTGTATTCCCAGTTTTACCCTCGTGCTATGCAAGTGTGAAACATCCTAATGAAACTCATTTCAGCACTCATTACCCCTTCAGCCACCACAACCAAAGTTAATTACAACAGGAAGTCCCAGCTGACCTTTTTAGGACACGTAAAAAATAATTTCTAAGCTGTGTATGTGTGCTCTGAGCAAACTAAAAGTTATTAAACTATAAGGCATGAAAAAATTCAGCTCCCAAATCTCCAAGCAAACAGACTGGAGTGGGCTAATGAACACTGCCACCTGTCAAGAGGACACACCTGTGTAAACACACACCTTACAAGCCAAAAGCCCTCCTGCCAACCCTTATTTTCAAATCTCTGCTGTGTCATCCCAAAGGAAAATTGAATCTGAACAGAAAAGGGGGGAAAAAAAAAACTGAATTCTTCCATGTACCAGTATCTACCACCAACATCCAACAATGATAATGACAACATCATGGGCTGGATAATATTACAGGGTCTTTTCCACCCTTAATCATTCTGTGGCATTGTACTTTAGCTTCCAAATGATAATCCTACCTCTAACCCAGATTTGTCCAAGCAAATTAAGGACTCCTCTGGTGCATCTTATGACCCTATTTAGAGCAATGACAAGATTGCTGACTTTGGGAGAGTCACCCCTTGAACAATAAGAGCTTTAGACTGACTTTAAACCCCGATTTAAAGGATTAAAATCTAATCTCTAGCAAAGGGGTTTACTACAAAAAGATCTAGTGAGGAAACAACCTGCTTTATTCTGACCACTTGGAGATGTGTTCAGAGAAAAGGACAGGGGAAAAACAGGCATTTAACCCCCATCCCAACTTTCCTTTAATTCACCAAGTACCAATCCTGAAACACGACAGCTCTCAACTCCTATCCATGCTTCTATGTTGCTGCCCAGAAAAAAATAACTAATTGCTCTAGATTCTCTATATGCACACCACAAGCTCAGCTTTTTTGTTCATTTCAGCCAGATTTCTTGTGTATTTTTTCTATTTATTATCTGCTGTTACACTGAAGCCACCAGCCCTTTTTTAGGGATATAAACCCACACTGCCCCACAGGTCTACTGGCTATTAATAATAACCTTTATTATCAAGTGCAGGAGCATCCAAAAATCTATCCACAACAGCAGAGGACCCAGAATGTGGCACATAACCCTGTTATAAAGGGAACCAAAAGGCCTAGAGACACACAGCAGTGCACCTATGCAGGGGGTATGGAATGTAAATTTAAGGAGCAGGGAAGTCCTTATCAATATTTTCTGCTTCATACAGTCATATAACCAGAACTTGGAAGGACACCTCAGGCAAAAAAGTAATTTTAGTCTGATTATGGTCATTTAAATATTAAAATGCATGCTCTGAATATGCTAATAAGCTTAATGAGGTACAGGATACTGCATATATATATATATAACTCAACTCTCTGCCAAGATCACACAGCACATAACAGAGGAGAGGGAGTTTGGGCTGTGTCTAAGTAGGGTAGGAATTTCAACTCATTAGGATGAAGACCCAAAAAGCCTTTGGAGACACTGCCCATAGGCAATTCTCCTCTCCCTCCTCCCAAGTGGGGATGACTCCTTGACAAGCTTCCATATAGGATTATTATCATGCAGTTAACATCATATTACTGTTAGTAACAGAGATCTATCCCTAGAACTGAAATGAACCCAAAAACCTATCCAGAGTCTCAAAAACCTTGTTCCTTGGGGAACAGCAGCTAGAGAGAAAAATTAATGATGGTGAAGCAAAAGGCTTCTGTCCTGCTAATAACCCTCCATGAAGGAGGAAGTTCACTGAAATAAAGGAAATCTATTAAACTTAACTCTCAGAAATGCAAAACTTACCTTCTCCACGTCCTCAGCTGCAGTTGCTGAGTACTGCAGAACTTCACTGCTCTCGCTGCAAAGAACACAGAAATTGAACTCCCCTGACAGAAGTGCTCTACCCATCCTTCCCCCTAAAAGGGGCAGAAATTAAGTTAAAAGGCACAAACAGGAAACCAGAATCATTGCAATTTTTTAGACTGCTCCCAGCTGTTGCAATAGAATTCCTGTTGCACCTGTGAGCTGCTTTTTTGCTGGTGGAAAGTTGCTTTTAAAGGGCAAATGGCTTGGACATCTACATAACTTAAGTTGAAAAAAACATTTAAAAAACACACATATGAATTTGTTTTCATTTAATTAATGTGGATACTTGCCCCTATTACAGCTGCCCAATTTACTTGAAAATAAGTGAAATTTTTGGTCTCACCCAGAACTTCAGTAGCTTTCCTTTTTCCAAGTGCATGACTAGCTGTAAGTTGTGTCAGGAGAAGAATGCATTCATTTATCACTATTTCCTCAGGTTAAGCTAGCTGAATAAATATAAATGCAGGCAACAGGATCTGTAAGTGTAAAGTAATTTTTAAAAGGTAATGTTTCCTGGTTACAAGATTGTTTGCTTCATCAGCGAGCAGTCTTCAGAGAAAAGGCACTTGCAGAGCAGAGCCACAACAGGAATTCCTACATGAATCTTCCACACTACACATGTTCAGCCACATTCAGCAATACCTGATTGCAGTTGGGAAACCTGGAAGGCCCTGGAATAGCTGCCCAAGGTGGACATATCAAACATCACACAGCAAAGTTTAGGAGCATGGAGAAATATTCCTAGAATCCCAGAGGGTCTGGGTGGGACAGACGCTTAAACCTCCTCCTGTTCCACCCTCCTGCCATGGGCAGGGACATTTTCTCTATCCCAGGCTGCTCCAAGCCCTGCAGGACCTGGCCTTGGACATTTCCAGGAATGGAGCAGGCACCTGGAATAAGAGATTCTCCTCAATATCAGACCAAGGGAGAGGTCAGCCTTCAGCAGAGCCTGACACCAGCAATTGCATTAAGGATGCCGATCAAATCACTTGATCCCATCTCTTGATTTGACTCTGCAGATTATCAGGGCTTCATTAAGAGAAAACAGCTGCTCAGTGACTCTGCAGATTACCTGAGATTTCCTTAAGAGAAAACAGCTGCTCAGTGGAAGTTGTGTTGGATATGAAAGAGAACATGACCAATCTTTAGGCTCTGCTCCAGGAAAAGAGATAAACAGAGCCCAAACACTATCCATTCTAAATCACCAGGCAGTACTGCTACAGCACCCAGCTCACAAATCACTACCAATAAAAACTTTAATTAAAGACATTCACAACAAGTCAACTAGAAAGAAAGCATCACTTTTAAAGCAAAAATCCACTATAAACTACCTTAGGAAGCATCAGGCTGCTCCAGTTAAACAGCACAAGGTAACAGGAGTTTTGCCCAGTAGCAAACTGCTTTTCAAGGAACAAGCAAACAAACTTCAACATGGAAAGCACGCAGGAGTTTGCTTAGCAGTCTGTAACAACTCCTTTTAGCTAGCTTGTTTGGACCAGATTTTGGGCAGCCCCAGGATCAAGGAATCAAACTAGGCAGACTAAAAGGTAACAGCCAGGTGTGAACACAGCTCCCTGCACCACTGCCAGCAAACAAAAAGGTAAAGGCAGCTATGACTTCTGCATCTATCCCAGATGGGAGCCACCCTGAGGGGCACAGAGCTGGATTCACACACTGCCAGCCCCCCAGAGCCAGGGGACAGAGACCCAGACCAGTGTGACAGGAGCCCATCCACTGCCAGGCTGCCGAGCAGAGGGGGTTGGCCTGACAGGGGCACTGACCAGGTACATATGGAGGGCCAAGAGGTGAAATCCCAGCAGGATTCAGGATTTATCCTCAATGACCACCATGAGATGTATGTGGGGCTGGATGTGATGCAGAGAACAAGCAGCAGTTGTCTTCCTACCAGTGACTGCAGCAGTTTGCCCTCAGGGGGATGACAGAGCCAAGGCTTCCCATTCCCTTCCAGGAGCAATGTGCTGGCTGTGGGGACATACTGGGTGGCTGCTGGCCATCCCTGACACATACAACCCCTGCCTCCATGAGTGACAAGCTCAATATCGAGTTATCCACTTCAGTAGCTGGCAGAGCCATCACACTGACCCACCTGGGGAGATGGAGCAAGCACCAAGGGGGCACACGAAGGCTACAAAACACCTGGGAATCTACTCTGATTTCAATCAGCTTCCTGTACACACCAGAACTTAACACTTAATTCATCTGATACCCTTTGAGAGTTTCCCTTCCAGAATTATGAGGGACCATAATTCTGCTTTTAGATTTTTAGGAGGATTTTAATTTTCCTAGAGCTCTTTTATAAGAATTGGGAGAGCTGGCAAGCTTGGTTTCATCCCAGGTTTATAGGGCACATGCTTTTGCTTCCCAGACAGAGGAAGCCAGGGGAGCCCAGAGAGAGACAGGACACAAGGAATGGCTTCCCATTGCCAGACGGCAGGGATAGGTGGGATATCGGGAAGGAATCCTTCCCTGTGAGGGTGGACAGGGCCTGGCACAGGGTGCCCAGAGAAGTTGTGGCTGTCCCTGGATCCCCAGAAGTGTTTAAGGCCAGTTGGATGGGGCTTGGAGCACCCTAGGACAGTGGAAGGTGTCCCTGCCCATGGCACAGGTGGCACTGGATGAGCTTTAAGGTCCCTACAACCCATAACATTCTGAGATTCTGTGACAACTGAAAGGACTTCTTGAGGAGAGAAAAGCCCTAAAGCTTTCCAAAAAGACCTAAAAAAAGCTTGTATTGCATCACTCTCTCCTCAGGTCGTGCAAACACACACAGCCATAGTTGTGGCATTCTGCACACCACTCCTGAACCCATTTTAATCTTTCAATGCTGGCATCAGAGTGCTGGGATGGCAGAGGTAACTACACTCACACAGTTATGCTGTGAATGCAGCACTCCTTCATTAGGGCACAATACTGTATCCTGTAGCACAAGGAGGGTTTTTGCACATGATTGTTGGTATTGGCAGAAATTTTAACGTTTGCACACATTTTTCCTCAAAGACCTAAGAGGCAAAACATTCTGCTTTGCTAACCTGATCTCTGGTAGGAAGGTCCTCTTGTAAGCATCCTCAATGCTCTGGAGATAGGCAGGAGACACCTTTTTCTCATATGGCTGCAAACAAACAGAAAGTTGTGGAATTAACTTCCTTTCTTTTTCCACCAGCACAGACTAGAAGGGCTCACTCCAGGAAAAGCAGTCAAACATCCAAGTGAACCACATGCAGATCAGTAGAAGTTTCAAAGAATTAAGGCATTTGGAGAGTTTGGAATTCCTTATGTGCCATGAAATATGTAGAGCAGCTCTCAGCTTTCCAAGGACTGATTCATCTCTGCTAACTCCACATTCCAGGGAGCTGTAACAGTCACCCAGAAAAGAGGAGAAGACTGAGTCCACCTTTTCCATAAGGAGGCCAAATTTTCCATAGTTTCAGACAAGTGCATGGGCAAACATCCACTCCAAACTCCTGTGAAATTTCATGGATATCATCCCTGCTGTTAACCAGCTTGCTTTCCACAGTGTACTTTCAATGCCACATTTGCAGAACACCAGGAATTTCTCTGATCTACCATGTGTTCCTCAAACAAGCCTTACAGTGTTCAGCACTGCCACAAAACGTCACAATTTGCTATGTCAGCAATATCTGTCCAAAGGTTTCAAAAATGCCACTGATTTTCATGCTCACAAGGGCTAAGAACTCACAAGTTCCCCAATACAAGAACTTCTTAACTGAGAATTTTTTTCTAACAAATCAAAGCTTTCTTTTTATCTATCAGGTTTTCCAGAGTTAAACTGCATTTCCCACAGCCTTTGAACAAGGCAAGACAAACATCTTTTAATCCTCATAACAGATCTGCAAACAGTTACATGCACACATCTAGATAAGGGGAAAAAAAACCAACAAATTACAAACCCTACTTAGATTAGTCATTCCCCAAAAGCACCCTACAGCTTTCCTGAGCCAAGTTCAATAATGCAGTCATCCAGCAGTGATTTGCTGGATTTCAGGGAGTTCAGTGAACCTGCTGATCCCAGGTGACTGACACATGAACCCCAGCACAGGTGTGAGGAAGCAGTCAACTGGGAAGCAGGAGCCAGGGAGCCCAGCTGGGCTCCTGCCACTCAGGAATAAGAAATATATCATCTCTAAGTGCATCGCAAGCAGCACATCACCTGCCCACAGCTCCTGAAGTGGCAGCTACAAAGCCTGGTGTAAAATTGACATGCTCTTAAAACAATTTCTCATTCCACAAATGACAACATATTGATGCAGTCACAAAAACAAAGTTGATTTTTGCTTTTTTTAAAACAAGCATATGAGAATACCCAGAGAGTACCACCACCACCCAGACTTCACACCTCAGAGAACAAGCACTCCTCAGAAGCAGAATTCAGCAGCAAACCCCACAGGACTGGCACATAAGGCATGATTACAGCAGACATTAGCAGGCAGCAGTTGTGAAAGACAAGTAATAATAAAGGTAAGAGATAAACGGGCAATAATCAGAGGTCAAATTACCTTGCCTTTTTCTTGAATCCTCTTCTGCACCTCTGAGACAGGCACATCTACATAAATGACCAAGTGAGGTGGCAGCAACTCAGAAATGCTGATTTCCTTGATTTCTTTGTAGTGATCAAGGCCTGTGTAAAACACAAATCACATTCCCCACCTCTGTATTTGCAGTCTCTTCTTTTGGGCTCATAGAGCAACTTTAGGGTAGGCCTTTCCTCAAACAGAATTCAGGAAGTTTACAGAATAAACTATCTCCAGAGAAGTTCCATGTATCAAGTTTTAAGAATCTAAACCCAGTTATATCAAAGAGGGACTTTATTCCTGAGTCAGGTTTAGAGGAATCTCAGCTTTTCCTCCACCATTTAGAGATAGTAAGCAGCAATAGATCTGATCAAGATGTTTGTTCCCTTAGGATTCCAGTACAATCCAAATAAGGATTTTGTATTAAATTGTGGGTTGCTGGGCTTTTCCTGCTCTGCATTGCTGAGGCAGCAGACACACAGATCATTATAACCAGCTTTCCAAGTCACCCAGCAACTTACAGCAGGTGGTAAAAAACAAATACACATCCCTTAAATCCAACAGCAAAACCAGGAGGCAGTCAAGAAAACAGTTATCTCCACCTCAGGAGCAGCCAAAAGAACAGATTTACTCAGTGCCCATAACCCCAAACCAAGCCACTCTGGTTGGGAGGAACATCCCCAAATCACCTGGTTCAACCACTCTGCTGAGAGCTCCACCCACAACATTTTAAGTATCTCCAGGGAGAAGATCCCAGGTTATTTGCTCCAGGGGTTTCACTCCCTTCACAGCAAAAAGTTTTTCCTTAAAAATAAAACATTTTGCATTTCAATTTGTGCCCTTTATCTTTTGTCCTCTCACTGCCAATAAGACCAGTCTGGCTCGACCCAGCAACACAGGAACACTGAATATTTAAGTGAATCCCTCCTTCCAAGCAGGAATTTTTTTGTTTCTTTTTTAAAGTAAACTAAACTACCAGACTTCAGAAATATTATGGCAAAACAGCTTCCTTTTGCTGGCAGAAACTCACATCTCCTGTGGACATATCCCTGCTTTAACATGGCATCCAGGAACACAAAGTCACTGTAGGGAGAGCGCTCCAGCACCACGCCTTGACCTACAAGGGAGAACAGGCTCCAGGTTGGAGAAAAAGGAGCAGCAAAGTCCCTTATGGCCCCAAGCATTCCGTGATTCCCCAACCTGTGCTGAGCAGGTGCTCCAAGGCGTCAGCGTACTGCAGAACACGGTTCCCAAAGATCCAGGACTGCATACGGTACGAGTGCCCATCGGGAGACTTGGGGTCCGTGTAGAACTTCTCCAGGTTACAGAAACCATTGAACTTCTCAGACAGCAGCTGCCCATCCCCCGAGATCCTGTCCTGGTAGTGGATGTCTGCCTCAGGAAAGTGCTTCATTCCTGACAAAGAGAAGAACCCCACAACAGAAATAAGCTGTGCTCATTTGCAGCAAATGCCTCCTCATCTACTGAACACACAGCTGTTCCTGTTCCTAAACAGCCCCAACCCCTCTGGGCAATGAGCCCAAACTCTGAGCACTGCCACTGCCCAGGGAAGAGTTGAGCTGTTCCAAGCACATCCATGTGGAAAATCCAAGCTCTCCAGGAGCCCAGTGAGCACACCGACTGCTAGAACTGAAGCTTCACTCACAATAAATGCCCATCCCAAACTTCACCAACATCACCCCCAAATCTTCCCCACTCCCTCTGGCATGTCCCAGTCCAGAACTGCTGCTCAGAACTCCCTCTACACAAGAGTCCCCATTAAACTCTGTCAGCTCCCAGGGAAACAGTCCGAGTGAGACATACCCAGCTTTTCTGCTATTTGCTGGGCCAGCTTGCCCTTCCCAGAGGATAGATTGCCCTCCACGGTGAAAACTTTGCTGTGCTCTGTGAACTTCTTGCTGGTCCTTTCTCCCAACATATAGGCCAGCCACCCATACTGCAGGCTCTGCTCAGGGCTGGTGTGGATTCTTGCCTGGAGGAAAACACACAGAAATCAGCAGATCTGGAGGGGTTTTTAGCTGAAAACACAGCTTTTTCAGACACACACATAGAACACACTCTTACACATCTAATAAAAGGAATTTTTACTCAGTAATCTTAGCACTGTCATTTCAGCTTAGCAACTGCAGCAGTGGTTAGCCTGGGAAGCTGTTCATGAAATAAAGGCTGAGAGGACAGAAAGCAGGAAACAATTTTTAGTCTGAAGGCCAGACACACAACACACTCAGAGCTCCCAAGACAGACCTCACATTCAACTTTTATTTTGTGCCGTTTGGGACACACAAAAACACTAAACCCAGGCTCAGAAGAGTTACACCTTTATTTCAATATGGCTTAGTGGGCAAAAGTCTGGACTTGGTAACCCTGGATGTCTTTTTCAGCCATAACTATTCCACAATCTCTGAAAGGTGGCAAGAGGGACCCCCTGGGCTGTTGGGCTGAAGGCACGGCCATTCTGAGCCCTGCTCAGAGCTTGCCACAGGCCCGGGTAAACACTGTACAAACCTCATTCTGAGCGGTGTAGTGGCCTGCCTTACCTACAGGGGCGTTCATTTCTACTGAACATTCCTTTCCCCGCAGCACTACTGACCACAGCCACAACCGAAGGCCGTTGCACGCCACTCTCCCGTATTTGCTCCGGTCTGCCTCGCATTTCGACACCTTTCCTTGATCCCTGCTGGGAATATCCCTTCCCAAGGGATAGCCCAACCCCGGGGAGAGGCATCTCCGGCCCCAGGCTGTCTCTGCTCACCCACCCCTGACAGGACAGAGGTCTGGACAGAGCCCTGCCCAGCCTTCCCCGCTCACCCCTGGAAGGACGGAGGGCTGGAGAGAGCCCTCCCCAGAACTTCCCCGCTCACCCTGGGCAGGACGGAGCCCAGCCCACTCACCCCGGGCAGCACAGAGCCCAGCGCGACGTTGCCCAGCCCGGAGCTCCCCCGCCGGCCTCGCGCGGCCGCGGCCCGGCTGAGCCGGGACAGCCACAAGGACATGGCGGTGCCGGGCGGACGGCGGCGGCGCCAGGTGATGACGTCAGACGGAAAGGCGGTGCCCCGGAGGTGACGAAGGCGCTATGAGACCACGCCCCTAACTCCGCCCCTCACTGGAGGCCACGCCCATTGCCCGTGTGAGCTCTGGCGGGAGAGGGGACAGGGACGGCGGGAACGGGAAGGGCGGGGACAGAAGCGTCGGGGACGGGGACAGGGACAGCGACAGCGACAGCAGGGATGAGGGACAACGCGGGGGACTGGGAACTACCAGCTTAGGGAGCAGGCGGGATAGGGAACGGCCCGGGTTAGGGACTAGGGGAGACCGGGAGCAGCCTGCTTGGGGAGCAGGCCGGTAAGGGACAGCCAGGATGGGGAGCAGGCAGTATAAGGAAGCAGGCGGCATAAGGCACAGACAGGATGCCGGCACTATGTCTGCCCGCAGGTCCCCGCCGGAGGGAGCCTTGGCTACATCTGTTTCCAATACCTGCACATCAAGTTGTCCCAATTCTCTCTGCACACTGCTTCGGGTGCTTGACCAACATCTCCGAGCTTTTAGGCTTAGAACACATGCAGTAACCGAAATTAAAAGCACTGTTAAATTACTAGGCCTGGAAAGGCCATAACCAAACGTTTCACACGTTTCCCATCACAGTGACATCAGCTCTGCTGACCTGCCGCATTTGTAACACCATTAGCGGCTTCTGCTTTGCCCCTGGCAAGAAGCAATCAAGTTGCATTCCAAGGATTTATCCCTGGAATTTGCAAACAGCTTGAAAAACCCAACCAAACAATCCACAAAGGGTGGGTCCGGGTTTCCTTAACAGCTCTGTCTGCCAGACCCGTTGGATGCTCCAAGCCCTGTCCATCCTGGGCTTGAGCCCTTCCAGGTATGGGGAATCACAACTTCCCTGGCCAGCCTGTGCCAGGGCCTCACCACAGCAGCTGGAGATGGTTTTTGGGGAAGAGCAAAAGCTTTGGCCAGCATTAACTCAGGGAAAGGCAAAGTGAGAGGGAACAGGCTGGCTTTTCCTGAAGGGGCACCAGTGAGAATGTCAGGCTCTGGAATGGTGCCCCATGGGTGCCCCACAATCCATATTCCCTGAGGATCGTGGCCCAAGTTTCTCAGGATTCCGTGTCGCTTGTGCATAGGACGGTGGTCTAGAGTCATGGTGTTTCCCAGGATTTGGTGGCTCCTTGGGAATTTGGTGGCCCCTGGGAAGAATGGCTTGTGGACGCAGTGTTTTCCAGGATTTAATGTCCCCTGAGGATTGTGGCCCAGATGCATGGTGTTTCCTAGGATTTGGTCTCCTCTGTGGATGGTGGCCCATGGGCACAGTGCTCCCTAGGATTCGGTGTGAGCTTGGCCCTTGGGGCTCAGTGTTCCCAGGACTAGGGTGTCACCTGGGGACAGTGGTCCACGGGCACAGTGTTTCCCAGGATTTGGTGTCCCGGGGGCGTGGCCAGTGTCTCCCGGGCGCGGTGGCCACCCAAGGGCGTGGCTGGGGCGTGGCCGAGGCCGGTGCCCCGCAGCTCCGCAGCCCTGGGCGCGGTGCCGTCGCCGCTGTCCGGGATGTACGCCGGCAGGAAGAGGAAGAAGCCGGTGCCCAAGAGGTGGGTGCAGCGAGGGGGCTCCTCCCGGTCACCCCGGGCAGGGCGAGCGAAAGCCGGGCAGCGGGAGCCCCGCGGGTTCTGGGGAAGCGCTCGGAGCCGCTCTGGTGCGAGCGCTGGGGCAGCGAAAGGGAGCAGAATGATTGGGTTTTAATCAGGGTTAATTGGAGCTAACACTGTGTCGGCTCTGGCACGCTGGTGGGAGAACAGAAATCCCAAAGATGCTTGTCCTGCATCCCGATGAGGAAGCTCGCCGGAGAGTTTGAGCTGAGCTACTCAGCAGCGATTTGCGGGCTGTGTTTTGGTGCCCGCCTAAATCAAACTTACGGCGATTAGTAATTACCAAAACATCTCGATCCCTTAATTATTAATCACCACGCTGCTCAGTAACTGTTGCATAACATCCCCCTCGGTGTGTCCCCTGTGTGTCCTGCCTCCCTCGTGCCTTCCTCAGTTCCCAAGTCCCACCAGCCTGTTTAACCTCAGCTTTTCCAGGTGTATAGGAACTAAAGGTGGATATCTGTTTCTGGGAGGCTGTGGAGGAGGACGTGGATTAGCTGAGTCCGAGCCCGGATGGAGGAGGGAGCATCAACGCTTTAAACCTGTAGTGAGGTGACCCTGAGCCTCTCTTGGGTATTCATTTGAGAGTCTTGTTTTGGGAACATGAAGAATAGTTGTTTTGCCACAAACCTGTTTCCTGTTCATCCTGGAGCAGTGATTCCAGCCCGCTGGCATACTAGCCTGAGGGTTTGGGCTGGATTGGTGTGGCTCAGGGTACAGGAGAAGGTGTCTCTTTGGAGCAGAAGGGTCCTCATTCCCTTGGGCCAACCTTGGGAATGGGAAGAGATTCTTTTTTTCTGCGATGGGTTAGATCTTGGAGCAGGATCTTGCTGGGAGAGGCCAGGCAGAGCAGGGCTGGTGGCAGTAGGATGTGCAGCCAGCCAGAGGGGATGGGGAGGATGAGCTGATGTACTTCTCCTGCTTCTTCACAGTTTTCTCAGGGCTTTTTACTTACTAAAAAAAGACTATGAACAAGAATTAGGAGAAAACAGATCAGTTCAGGCAAATTCCACTGTCAGGAATAATCTCCCTTGGTACTTGCCAGCTTGCAGAAGGGATACACTTCCTACAGGGTTCCCATTCAAAGAGCAGCTGGGGAAAAACAAATCCCAGCAACAGCAGCACAGCCTTTGCCACACTTGGAGCTGAGCTTTCTCTTGGCATGGGGGCCACCAGCTTCACCACGAAGTCCATGGCACAGTGTGTTTCATAACCACTGGGCCAAACGGAAGGGAATTGAAACAGATTTTAAATGTCTAGAGCAAGCTTCACTGCTTCCATGAGGCATTTTCCTCACTGGCATCCCCCCTGTCAAGGCTGGCCATGCAGCACCCTGCATGCTGCAGCTGGGACATGCAGGAACAGAGGTGTTGGGGTGTCCTCCTTGGGCTGTGGGTGACTTGCTGCTGGCTGTGTCACCCTGTGTGCCAGAGGACTTTCAGTGTTTGACCAGGCTGTCACAGCGATTCTATGTTATACCTCAGTGTTTTACCCACTGCAGTGCTCATCTGCAGTCTCATTTTCTCTGCTTTCTGTCTGTTTGGGGCTGGATTTGGTTGGTGAGTGGCCAGAAGACTTTAAAGGATATCTGAGGAATCTCAGACAAATTTTCTTCACCCTCTTTTTTTTTTTTTAATCGAAGGAAAACTATTTTAATTTTTCTCCTTCCTGGTGCTTGACTGTGATTTCAAGAGTGTCTAAGCTTTGTAAAAGCCCTGTGGCCAGAGTGTTTTACCCAGCCTGTGTGGACTAATTTGGAGCTGGGCTCTGCCAGCCTCCCTGCGAGAGGGGATGTCCTTCCTGATGCTGCTCTTACAACCTAGCAGGCTTGAGCTTTCCTGGGCAAATGCTCCAGTTTTCTATTCAGCCTTGAAAGACCCCTCAACCTCTCTCTGAGCTGCGAATTCAACAGGCACCTCAGTGCATTTCATTTAATGCTCATTTCCTCCTGTGTCACACATGTGAGCAGCCCTGCCAGATAAGATTGGAGAGTGGTGGTAGAGGAGAGAGCTTCAATTGCTGCTAAACACTGGCAGATCCTGTTATCCAAAGTGAGGATGCCAGCAGAGAGGGACAAATCAAACCAAACGAGATGCCTTTTGGGGGATGCAGCCAAGTGAGATACAGAGCTGAGGGGGACTGAAGGGTTTGTCTTCAAGCTACGAAATTCAGACTGGCATTAAAAAATAAAGGACACAGGGTGACATCCAGGACTCGTTTGTAATTAACTGAGCTCTTACTGCTGTGCTGTGGTTTTGGCTGGGGTGGGTGAAATAACTGCAGCTCACAGAGATAGGACCTTGTTTAGGCTTCAGGCTGCTCTCCTGGACACTGTTCCTTCTTGCAGGCTGCAGGTTGTCTCCAGGACCTAAGCTTGGCATCAAATGCTGGTTTAATTTGGAAATGCCCATCTGAAAGGGTCAGAAATCAGAATATTGGCAGAAAAGGAAACTTTTTACATCAATTTTTTTTTTTTAAGAGAGGCTCTTTTCAAAGTGTGGTGCTCTAAAACACCCTATGAGATAACCCTTTGTTTAAGTCATAGAATCCCAGAATGGTTTGGAAGGGACCTTAAGGCTCATCTCATTCTGCCCCATGGCTGCCCCATCCCTGGGAGTGTTCAGGGCCATGTTGGACAGGGCTTGTAGCAACCTGGGATAGTGGAAGGTGTCCCTGCCCATGGCAGTGGGTGGAGCAAGATGGGCTTTAAGGTCTCTTCCAACCCAAACCAGTCTGTGATTCTATGATTTCTAAGAGGAGCAGGGTGTGTGTGTAAAAATCTTAACCATTTCACTCTTGTGGCTGTACCAAAGCCAGTGCTGGGTTTGGCAGTGGACAATCCCAGTTTGATCAATCTCTCCCCTGCCTCTTCCAGCCCCAAACCACCCCCGCCTGAGGGTGTGAAGTCCAACCCCTCCAAGCGGCACCGGGACCGGCTGAACCAGGAGCTGGACACACTGACGGGGCTGCTGCCGTTCCCTGAGGATGTGCGCTCCAGGCTGGATAAACTCTCCATCCTCCGCCTGACTGTGGGCTACCTGAAGGTGAAGAGCTACCTGATGGGTGAGTACTGGGAGGGGGAAAAAGCGCCTGGGATCAATCCCCACTGCACAGCTTGTGTCCCACCCCAAGATTTGGGATGGGAAGTTGTGTTTCCTGAAGGGAGCATGATGGTAAGTTGTGGGAGCAGGCCCTTGGATGTGGATACTGGCAAGAAAATGTCACCATGGATGGAGGGAGCAGCTTGGGGGCCTGTCCAGCAGCTGAGACCTCCTGCAAAGTTCCTCCACCTCATTAGCAGCCATCCTTTATGTCCAAAACACCCCCTGTGTCGCACTCCCAGTACCCCACGGAGAAGAAGAGAGAAGTGAGTTAAACAGTGTGTCTTGTTGAGCAGCAACATTGCCCTCATCTAACTAGAATGGCAATTTAAAATTAAATTAATAGTTCATAATATAATTCATGTTACATATTCCCTTTTATTATATTTCATGTTCTGTATTTCCTTATTTATTCCATATTTGGTATTCTTATATTTATTCCATATTCCTTCTTCCTCCCTCCCTATTCTTCTTCAAGGCTTTATTATTATTATTATTACAATTACAGTATGTTTAATTAATTATAACATTATATATGGTGCAGAGCCTAGCTGGGGGGTCACCACATTCCCAGGAGTCACCGGGACATGTTCCCACTCCAGTGACTTGAGCCTGATGGAATGGGTGATGGACCCTGGGGAAGGCAGAGCATGTGAGGCAGGAAGGCAGCAGCAGCAGCTTTTGATATTTAGAGGCTCCTATTGTGTCTTCTCCCCACTGCAGACTGGATAAACTTGGCTCCCTTGGCTTTTCCCTCGTGCCCACTCCTCTGGGCTCTCCCAGGGCCCTCTCCAGCTGGGGTGCTGGGCTCCAGGAGGAGACTTCTGTGCCAGACTCTCCAGATGGGACCTGTGCCTCCGAGCAGGAGCTGGTTCTTGCTGGATGTGCTCAGTGTAGGCTTCCCAGTGTGAGAGCTGCTCTGCAAAAGCATTTGGCATTGCAGGGGTTCTGGAGCCCCGTTCTGCCAGGCCAATTATTCCCATCTGGCCACATGCTTGTGATTTCCAGCTCCTTCCCCTTGCTCTGCCCTGAAGTTCATCTTGTTTGACTTCAGATCATCCCAGACTCATCAGGGTTGGCCTGGGTCCTAGGCATGCCTGACGAACACCCATGCCAGCTGCAGGTCACTGCAGCCTGCTGCTGGTGTGTCCTGTTGGGCATTTTGGGGGCACATGGTGGCACCCCTTGTGCTCTGCTTTCTGCCTCAGGTTTGCTGTCCTGTACTTTGTGCAGGCTTCTCTCCTGCAGCAAGAGAGCATGGCATCACCTGGTGAGCATCCCTGTCCTCTCCACATCCACAGCCCAAGCTCGGCCTTGTCTCCAGGCAGGAGAGAGATGGCTGTTTTGACAGAGTGGTAATTGCCTTATCTCCAGGCAATTGAGAGACCAATTGCACAGTGGACTCAGGGTGGTGCCCTGAGGCTCCTTTTACCCTTGTGCTGCATTTCTCCCACCCTAGAGTGGAGCTTCCCAGTATTGTTGGCATCTTATCTGGCTGATAACAACAGGAGAAATCTGAGAAGAGGCTTCCAGCCTTCTCCACCTTCTGTGATATTTCTGTGGTGTGGGTACTGTGTGCCTCTGGCTTGAACAGACCTGTTCAATGGTGTGTAAGAAGCCAGGCATCAGGGTCTGGGGCAGTGTTTGGCATGGGACAGAGCAGAGGACAACCACAGTGGGTTTGGGTGCTGGCGTCAGTGGATAGAGGAAAGGGACTTGTCATCTGCATGTGAGCCTGGCTTCCATTGCAGTGTGGTGACTCACTATATCATCCTTTGAATCTGCTTTGCTTTTAAATGTTCTTCTCCGTGTTTTAGCGAGAAACCAGACTACTTAGGAGTTTGCTGAAAATCCCTAGAGAGGGAAGCTCTTGGAGCTCCCTCTGTGCCTCCACAGGCTGATTCAGGGTGTGCACATCTGTAACTCCCCTGTGCCCCGGGGCAAACGCTGCAGGTGTTGCACAGCTCTCTGCTGCCTGGGATCTCAGTCTTCCCTGTGCAAAATCAGGGGGCTCAGGGCTTGGTCTCCCCAAGCTTTGCCCATCAGACCCAGCCTGTGAGCGGCACGGGATAAGCTCTGGTGCTATCACAGCCTGCCTTAAAGGCACTTCAAAGGTTTTGTCACTCATAAACAGGGACTGAACCTCACTGCCAGACTTGTGCTGAGCTCTGTCTGTAAATCAATTTGCAGTGGTTGCTACTTGGACTTGTGTCTGACAGTCTCCCAGACAAATCTGGAGTGACTTTGCTGATCCCTGTCTCTTTGAGAGCAAGTGCCCAAGGAGAAAAGCTTGTGTCTATGTTGCCGACTGCCATGATACTCTGGGCGCTCTGTGATGAAAGGAGCCCCACTTGCTGCAAAGAGGGAGATCTTATAAGAGCTTGGATGGCTCTGGGGCGGGGGGCACTGTGGGCTGTTTTCTAGTAGGCCCACTGGCCTCCACAGATTTTAGTGCTGAGTGGCTTGGAAAACCTCCAGCTAGTTGGAGAGCTGTGCTGGGGTTTTTTTCCTACAAAGTAACAAAGGAAGTAGATGTTGGGGTTGCAGATGTGACTCTGCCTAGGGTGAGCATGAAAATGGGGCTTCAAATGCTCTCTGAGGTAGAGAGGGTGTGATTAGGGAATGTGCTGCCATGCTTTCTTCCTAGGCCACCAGGAGGGAGGTCTGCAAGAGAGAGGATCACAGAGTCCCAGACTGGTTTGGGTTGGAAGGAGGTTCATCCAGTGCCCCCCTCCAGTATGGGCAGGGACACCTCCCACTATCCCAGGGTGCTCCAAGCCCCAGTGTGGAACCTGGCTTAGAACTATTTCAGGAATGGGGCACCCACAGCTACTCTGGTAATCTGTGCCAGGACCTACCCACCCTCACAGGGAAGAATTCTTTCCCAACATCCAACCTAATCCAGTCTCTTTCAGAACTCGTGGAAAACCTTGTCATGGTGTGAGACCACACTCTGGAGTCTGGCAAAGCTTGAGATCTCTAGCAGCTCCTAGCAAACAGTGAACAGTGGCTACCTCCCCATCCAGCTGACCTGGCCTGGAGCAGGGGCTAGGCTTAGGATGTCTCACCACATCCTTTCCCACCTCTGGTGCTAGTCTCACCAGTTCCTTCCCCAGTGCTCCTCAGCATCTGGCAGCAGGTCTCCCTGGGTAATCTCACTCCTACCAGCACTAAATTAGCTTTTTTACTCACCTCCTCGTTGTTTGTTGTTACCATGGGCCAGAGCTGCAGGGGTCTGGGCCTGAAGTAACTGAGGCAGTGAAAGGAGTCAAGCTCAAATCTGTCCCTGGGCAAGATCCTGCAGGACTATGTGGATGAAGGTTTGGAGCAGCAGGTTGGAGAGCCTGGCATGGACTTGGGGATGCCAGCACTCCCCAGGGCATTTCTGTGCTCCTCGGAAAATGCCGAGTGACTTTTCCTAATAGTTGATAATCTGAATTGCCTGTTTCACTTGGATGGCACAAGCCTGCTCTGCTTGGCACCGTGCCTCTGTTAAACAGCAGAGGCAAAGGTTGGTGCTAATTTGACAGGGTTTGGGATCAGATCCAAGAGGAAAACGATTGTGCGTGGCTTGGTGTTGCTGGAAGAGCTGGGAGCTCCTGGTTTTTGGATGCCAGGCACCTTTGGAGCCTATTCAAAGAGAAGTGTTCACCATGAGTGAAGCCTGTCAACTCCCCCTGGTGTAACCAAGTCTGTGAGAGGAGATCTGGCTCTGGGGTTGTTACCAATAACCTTTCATTTTCAGTGCCAAATCCATGTCAGAGGCAAGGGATGTGTTTTAGCCTCCATGGCTGCCTTGCCATGTTTTTCTTGGGATTGTGATGGGCAAAAAAGTGAAGAGATTAGATGACTTTGGTCTTTTTTCCTTCTTTCTCTTGCTGGAAGTTTTTCCTCTATTGCAGGGCTTAGGAACCTCCTTGCAGAGGCAAGAAAGCCAACCCATAAGGGGATGCTCTTGGGGATGTATGGGGCACATCCTGATTCATTGATGCTGGAAACTCTGCTGATCCTGTCTGGCATCTTCCCTGGTTGAGGGAAAGCCTGGCAGTCTTTGGGGATCACACTAGCAGCAGGAAACCTGCAGTGCTCTGGCTGATGTTGGGGTTCAGGAGAGAGCTGAATTTCCCCCTCCTGTCTTAAAAATTATGCACAGCCAGCACTTTGAAAATGTAAGTGATCACCACACTGCTCCAACAGGTGCCTGGATCTTACCTGGTAACTGCAGATGGATTTTGCCATGGTCTTTTTCATAGAATTATGGAATCATTAAGCTTGGAAAAGACCCCTACGATCATTAAGTCCAACCATTAATCCAGCAATGCCAAGCCCACCACTAATCCATGTCCCTAAGCACCACATCCACATGTTAATTCCCACTAATTGTCCAAGATGTACTGCAGGAGACTGGAAAAACTTGGCATAAACAGCAAAAGTGCATTGTCCTTTTATCCAGTTACTTCTGTGGTTGTGGGTATATTATAGCTTGGGTACACATTGGGCCTGTTTCCTTTAATCCCATTGATTCATGGTCTCACCTGCTTTGTGTAGAAATCTCAAGGGCTCCATTAGAAGGAGTGTGTTAAATGGGATGAATTAGCCAGCTTTTAATACAGTTCATCACCTGCTTTGTCCTGCCTCGCAGCCAGTGGGGGTCTCTTCCTCCTACCAGCCACTGTTTCCAGTCCATCTTAGCCACTGGAGACATGGCTTCAGCAGCCTGAGGGATCCATGGCTCCAGGTGGGATTCCAGGGAGTGACATCTCCCAATCTTGTCTCAAGCAAGGGGGATGTTTCAGGAGTGATCCCTCCCTCCCACGAGGTGTCTGTGTTGTAAATGGGCTGGGATATGATTAAAATGGGTTTTCCTTTCCAAGTCAAAAAGTGCCTGGGAATGGCCTCTGTACCCGTGGTGGTTGCATGGGCCTGGAATCCTCTGCCTGGAAGTGCTTGGGTTTCTCTTGGTGTTGCTCCCAATCCCAGTGGTTCTTGGCAGTTTGAGTAAGGATGAGTTCAGAGACCTGTTTGGAGGGGAGAAGGCACAGGAACACGACAGCCCCTGGCTATGGATGGTGAGGACTGAGCTGGATGTGAGCACCAGCTGCTCCACACCACGAGTATTTTGGTGGCAGACATCTCTGAGTTTCTTCCCCTCTCTCCACACTCCAGACCTTCTCCCCAGGTTAGGTGTGTCCCATGGGAGACAGATTCTGGAGGATTTTTGAGCTCAGCTGTGCAGAAATGGACTGCTCTTCGTTTGAGAGAAGAAGTGAGCACCTTTGGTGAGAGATTAAAAGCCCCTTGCTAAGATCAGTGGAAGAGGTGAAGAAATTTTGCTGGAAAGTGCAAAATGGGTGTTTGCTGCTGGACTCTGAAAGCCACAGCAGCTCTCCCTACAGATGCTGCTGGTGGACACTGGAGAGAGCTGGAGACCAGATGCTCTCAGGATGTGCATATTCTCAAAAAGTTCTGTGCCCTTTTGGAGCTGTATTTTGGAAGAACTTGTTTCTTTCTGAAATCCCCTGCCAGCCTGCCTCATTTCAATGCTTTAGAGAGCAGTCAGTCCTTCAAAAGAAATTCCATTTTAAATGAGAATCAATGTTTCATTTTGAAACTATTATGCTCCATGAAGTGCAAATTGAAGCCATGCAGTCCAGATGGGATGCTTTTCCTTGGGGATCACACAACAATCATGTGAGGAGGCTTTTTGCTTGGTGTCTCCCTGTTGAATCTCATCTTTCCCAACCTTTCCCAGAGGCCTCACATCCCCTGAGCAGGCTGTTTGACAGCAAAGGATGGAAAAGAGCAGAAGCTGTGGCTGGTAGAGAAGGTGGAGATGCTGCCTGAGTGCTGAAGGTTTGGGGGACGAAGAAGTGTCCCAGCTCTGCTAGTGATGGAGGTGGAAGCTGACTCTGCTCCAGAGCACCCTCTCCACTGCTATTTGTGTCACCTTATGCAAGACCTGCAGCTAATTACCCTAACCCTGGTGCATCTGTGCCCTGGCTGCTGACAGCCTCCATGTGTGGGTGCTTGTTGGCACACAGGCTCCAGGTGTAAATACATCCCAGGTATGCTTTGACTCCAAATTTGTTTTGAGTTCAAACGTGCCAATCCATCAGGGAAAATGCTTTTGCATGTTGATAGTTTACTGCAGAGCAATATGTCCCAGATCAGCAGTTGTATGTGAAACTTCTTTAGATTCCAAATTGTTTTGGCTTTGAACTAGGTGTTACCAGGGAAGAAACCAAACAAACCTTCAAAACATTTCAGTGGAGAAGTGAGAGCTTCTGCCATGGAGAAAATTTATTGTATGGTCGGATGTAGAATGGTTTGAGGTTCTTCCTCATTTCCAACATTCAGAGAATCTTTTCGCTTTGGATCCAGCACAACCTGACACCCAGGGCTGAAAGGAGGCAGGCAGTGCTCTCTGCTGGGATATGAATTACACAGGATATGTTAGCTCTGTCAGATCTCAGGGAGCTGCAGGAGCTGAATATGGTGGCAGGGGGGAGGTGGTTCCTACATGGGAGCTGCTTTGAGCTTTTCTGTGATTTTTTTTTTTTTTTTGTGAGCTGGCACAAAATTATGCCTTGAAAAATCATCCTTTTGCTGGCAGCTGAGCTTGGATTGAGTTTTTTCAGTGATAATCAGCAGATAAAGGATCACACTGGGAATGTCCCTGGGAGTCTCTGCCCTCATTCCTGTTCTCTGAACAACTGGCTCTGTGGGAGTCCCGTGAAGCTCAAGGTCCCATGAGCAGGGCAGCAGGAGGTTTCATGCTGGCTGCACCCAGGGGTATTGCTTTGAAGGCATGCTGAAGCATGAGGCAGTTCCTGAATCAGCCTGGGGAGGTCATGGCAGTGAGTGGGGGCCAAGAGCTCTCAGGAGTCACCGGGAGTGCCATGACCACCAGCTCTTGATCTGCTTCCAAGCAGCCAAAGATGGAAGGGAGAAAACGAGTATGGGTGCTTTGATGGCATCTCAGGTGCTTTGGGAAGGTTTTTCTGTGTCTTTCTCCAACCCTGAAGGGCAGCAGAACAGACAGACCACCCCAGTGGGGTGGCTGGAAGCCAACTCCAGCTCTGCCAGGCTCTAACCAGAAGCCTTCTGGCTGTGTTGGGTGGTGTTCCCCAGCCTGGGCAGCCCAGAAGCACTCAGCCCCCCCTCTGTCCTTTGCATCTCTGCCTCACATCCTGGCAGGAGTGAGGTTTCCCAGGAATGGGATCAAGCAGGGGAAAGAATCTCTTGGAGGAAGCCCTGGACAAACTGGGCATGGCTCTGTGCCAGTTCCCACTGATGGTCTCACTTTCCTCCACACTGGGTCCATGGGCATCCAGTAGCTGCATGAGCAGCCCTGGGTTGGGGAGAAAGAGGGGCAGGCTCCTGGCTTGCCCCTTCCGCACTGATTTCTTGCCTTCTCATTTGCAGCTACGGTTCCAAAGGTTGACAACTGTGTGGATCAGCTCAGAGCCCCAGGAGGGGACAGATGGACGGAGCCACAGGGTGACAGGGAGCTGTTTCCTGAGGGGGGGCTGCTGCTCCAGGTATGGTCCTTGGTCATTTGGTGTCTCCCCAAGTAGCTCTGGAGCTTGTGGGCCCATTTGTGGAGCAAGAGGAGACCCTGCCTTGCCTAGAGCTGCTTTGATGTGATTCCTGCAGGCACTGAGCTCCTGGGGACAGAGAGCAGTGACACTGCCTGGCTGGGACATGTCCAGATCCCCATTCCCACCATTCCCTCTCATCCTACTGCAATTTGCTGCCCCTTTGATTATGTTACAGCTCATGGACATAAGCTCCATCCCAACCAAGAGGTCCAGGGATATCAAAAGGTGGTGTAGGGATTGATCCCTGAGTAGTTCCCAAGGTGCTGGGTTGGTTCATTATCTTTAGCAGGCCAAGAAGAGAATGCTGAGAGCTGTAGGACAAAACATGCCCCAGGAACTCCTTGCTCTCCTGGGACATTACGTGAGCTCCGTAGGGATGAGTTCACGGCCTGCCTGGGATGGGAAAAGCCCAGCTTCAGTTTGTAGGTTGTGGGGAAGAAAAGAAGAGCAGCTGGATGTTGGAAAACAGTGGTGGACAAAACTAGTGGGAAATGAGAGCTTTGCTTTGTAGAAAGGCCAGCCATGTGTATCTCATTAAACAGCTGACAGTGAAGCTCAGAGCACTAGGAGCTGGTGAATCAGCCTCCCACAATGCTGTTGGTTTGGGCTGCCATTAAAAAAGTGAGCTGGAAGGAACTGGCATGGAGAGGTCACATGGAAAGGCTGATTGCTGAACAAGCATCCAGGGACGTCAGCTGAGGAACATGCTGCTCCCTGGGGCTGCAGGGCGAGTCTGTGCAAGACCTTCAATCATTCCATGTTCTTGGCATATCCTGGGCCTGGGCTTTCCCAGGATCCCAGAATGGTTTGGGTGGGAAGGGACCTTAGCTCATCTTGTGATGAGCTGCCATGGGCAGGGACACCTTCGCTATCCCAGGTTGCTCCAAGCCCCAATGTCCAGCCTGGCCTTGGACATTTCCAGGGATCCAGGAACACCCACAGCATCTCTGGGCAGCCTGTGCCAGGGCCACCTTTATAGGGAACAATTCCTTCCCAATATCCCATCCATCCCTGCCCTCTGGCAGTATGAAGCCCCCTTGTCCTGTCCCTTCATGCCCTCTCCATCTCTCTTGTAGGCTTTCTGGGTCTTCAGTCCTCTTCTCCCACCTCTCCAAATACCAGCAGATGGATGCTTGGCTCTCCTTAAACCTGACTTTGGTCGCTTCAGCCCTGCTCCTGCAGATCCCTCCAGGCAGCAGGCAGTGTGAGCAGACCCCCAGCAGGAGCCTCCATGTGGGATTTTTGCAAGGCAGGGACTCCTGGGAGCTCAGTGTGACTTTTGGCAGTGAATCCTGGACCACACAGGGTCCCCCACAGTTCCAGCTGTGTGTGAGTGTGCCCATTAGGGAGGAGCAGCTGGACACCATGAGGGAGCCTGTGACTGCCCCAGCCCCAGCATGGAGCTGCTCCTGAGCACTCCCTGGGGCTTTGGACTTGGACCATATGATGGCAATATGCTAAGCCACCAGAGCATTGGAAGGCTGGGGTGATTGAAGGCATCTGGTGAGCTTATGGCGTGTTACTGTGGCAGAAATCTCCCTGCTGAGCTGTCTAGTGGCTTTTTTCTTCCCCACAAAGATAATTTTAAGCATGTACTGTGATTTGCAGAAATCTCTAACTCGTGGTCCCTCGAGGGGCTGCAGCATACAAAAGGAAGGGATTGCTCCCTCAGCAAGCTGGATCTGTATGCTAGGCTTCCATTTAGGGAGTTCTTTTCCTAATTTCTCTCCTTCTATTTACTAATAAATTAAACATATCACGGTCAAGTGCAGGGGGCATGAGTTACTGTCTAGTGCTGTAAGTGCTTTGCTTTTGGGGGAAATCAGCCTGAAATGGTCACCAGAATTACAGAATGTCCAGAGCTGGAAGGGACCCACAAGGATTATCGTGTCCCAAAGCAGAACCTCAGGAGAGTGTATCTATTCCCAGCTGGAAAGGAGGAAACTAACTCCAGATCCTCCATGAAACCTCTCCTTAGCTGGTCCCTCCTGATGCAGGAGCTGCCTTGCAGTGAGAGGGGCTTCAATGGGGGGTTTGGATCCAAGCTGCATCATTGCCCATGCTGGTAACAAAAAACGCCACAGAACTGAGTCTTGCATGGTTACCAGGTGCTGTCCTTCTTTGTGGGGCTCCTTGTTGAGGAAGAAGGTCCCTTCCTGTCCATGGATGCTGAAGAAACAGCTGAGGGATTTCATTGTTCAGCAGTTGGATTGAAGCTGGGGAAAGTAACTTTGGACTGAAATTTTGCTTTCAGGCACTCAATGGGTTTGTCATCGCTGTGACTGGAGATGGCTACATCTTCTACATCTCCCCTACTGTGCAGGACTACCTGGGCTTCCACCAGGTGAGCACCATGTTTTCCTGGCTGGAAACAGATTGATGTAGTCCTGGTGTGGGAAGGAGGTGCAGATGGGGTGCAAAGCTTCCCAAAGGGCAGCAGGTCCTGTAGCAGGGGAAGGAGCTGGAGTTTGCCTGTTCTTTACACTCAATCCCTGTACTTTTAGTACCCAGGAAGGGAAACCTTCTGCTGTGTCCTCCTCCCAACATCTCTGCCAGGCTGTCCAGGAGCAGACACTGTTCTCTTGTGTCATTCCAGTCAGATCTCATCTACCAGAGTGTGTACGAGCTGATCCATGCAGACGACAGGGCCACCTTCTGCCACCAGCTGCACAGGACCCCCCTGCACACTGCTGACAGTGAGTGCCAGGGTGAGCCCTGTGGGGTTCACTTGAGCAGCTCTGAGCCATGAGATCAGGGTGTGCAGCATGGCTTGGAAAGCTTCCTTTTCCCTTTGCTTTTCCAGCCTTTTCCCCTGAGCAGCCAGTGCTGGCGAGACACAGCGCCACGTCCAGTCCCCAGCACCTCCATGCTGAGAAGCAATTTTTTGTGGAGAGGAGCTTCACCTGCCGCTTCCGCTGCCTGCTGGATAACTCCTCGGGATTCCTGGTAATGCTGGGACACCCCTCTGCTCCCCCTGTGTGCACAGAGTGTTCCCCCAGAACCACTTGTATCCCATAGGGATGAGAGCACAGCCAGTTCCCACCACCCTGTTTCCTTCACACCCACATTTTCTAATCCCTGTAAGGCCTTGAATTTCCATGGACGCCTGAAGTTCCTTCTTGGGCAGCAAAAGTCAGCAACAGACAAGTCCCCGGTTGCTCTCTTTGCCATTGCCACACTCCTTCAGCCTCTCTCCATCCTGGAGCTCCGGACCAAGACGCTGATCTTCCAGACAAAGCACAAGCTGGACTTCACTCCCATGGCCTGTGATTCCCGGTAACGCATCTCTCACTTTCCCCATAGCAAAATCCCTGGTGCTGGGCAGAAAACTAGACTGGGTGGGGACAAGGAGCACCTGACCCACAGCCTGATGCTTTGATCCCTCTGCTGCAGGCCCACAATAACACGGGGAGCAGGTTAATGGGGGACCAGCACTTCTTGTCTGCTGTGGTTTGAGTGGTTTGTGGAACAGGCAATGCAGCTCAGCCCGGGGTAGAGCGTTGCACCACTCAAAGTGGGGTCTGGCCAGGGGGGTCCAACTGTGGAGGCTGTATCCCTGGTGTCACTGCATTCCTATGCTGTTCCCAGGGGGAAGATTGTCCTGGGATACACGGAGGTGGAGCTGTGCAGGCGGGGGTCTGGATACCAGTTTGTGCATGCGGCTGACATGATGCACTGCGCAGAGCACCACGTGAGAAGTGAGTGCTGGGGAATGCTGGGGGGGGATGTTTGTGAGGTCCCTCCAGGCTCTGGCCTGGCTGTAGTATTGCTCCTTGGTGCTGTCTATTCCGGGGTGGAGTAACTGTGATAAAGACTCTTCCTCCTGGATGAGCTCAAGGAGCTTGCAGAGAGACAGCATCCTGCATCTCCTGCCCCCATAGCACAGCCATGAGGTGATGCTCAACCTCATGGCATCTTGCACATGTCATTTGTCTGCCTGTGTGGAGGAGCTCTGTCAGTGGCACTTCTCTTGTGTCCTTGCCCCAGTGATGAAGACGGGAGAGAGCGGGCTGACGGTGTTCCGGCTGCTGACCAAGAGGGGCGGCTGGGTGTGGGTGCAGGCCAACGCACGGCTGGTGTACAAAGGGGACAAGCCCGACTGCATCATTGCCCGCCAGCGAGCCCTGTCGTGAGTATTGCTGGCACCCTTCAACTGCTCTGGGGCTGGGGGGCCGCCTGAGCCACACAGAGACCATGAGGATGCAGGAAAGGGTAGGTAGAGCTGGCACTTTGCAGCATCTCCTGTAGTGTGAGTGGAATGGCTCTGGGAAGGTGGTTGTGGACATGCTCCTGCCTGGGAGCAGCAGCCGTTCCCTAAGCCATGCAGACCTCCCTGTGAGCTCCCCACTGCCCTCTTGTAGCCAGCCCAACCCAGGTGGGATTCTTTCCTCTAGAAGAGCCAGGGCAGGGCTGTGAGTTCCCCCCTTGCTGTCAGAAGGGTGGTTTTACCTGGCCTGGAGGAGCTGTTCATGCTGTTTCCATCCCTTTTTCCCTCCACACTGAAGGAATGAAGAAGGAGAGGAACATCTCCAGAAGAGAAACCTGCAGCTGCCTTTCAGCTTTGCCACGGGGGAAGCAGTCTTGTATGGGAACGGTGTTCCCGGGTTCTTGGACTCATTCCAAGCCAAGGAGAAGTTGCAGGTGCAAGCAAATTCCAACCCAGAGCAGCGCTTGGTAGACCCCAACTCTCTGCTTGGGGCTGTGATGAAGCAGGATGCTTCCCTATACAATTGCCATGCTGATAACGAGCCTCAGTTCTCCCTGCCAGGTTTACCCCCTGAGCCCGATGGGCTGAGCCAGAATGAGGACACCAGCAGTGCCACAGACGACAACGACCCCCTCCTGGTGGTCATCAAAACGCTCTTTGAGAAGAAGGAGGTGGCTGGAAATGTCTGCCCAAGCCTCTGTGTGGACAGCACAGAGCCACAGCAGTGGGAGGAGGCTCTGCTCAGCCTGGAGGCAGAGGACGAGCTGCCAGCTCAGGGGCTCGGCCAGAGGCCGGCCACCAAGGTGACATCTTGTGTGGAGCAGATGCTCCTCAGGGAGGGTGCTGGGAAGAGCCTGGACTTCCCACCCTGCCGTGAGGAAAACAGTGTTGTGGCTCTCTCCCAGCGCTGCTGGGCAGCTGGCTCAGTGTTTCCAGCACAGCCCCAGGCAGCGGGCACACGGGGAGGCCAGGGGGCTCTGGGCTCTGTAGCCTCCGTGGCCTCTCAGGGCAGCTCTGCCCAGTCAGAGCAGCAGGTCCCGTTTAACCCAGCTGGGCTGGTGGCAGGGGCTGTGCTGGGTGTCCCCATCTCCAGCAGCACATCCTCTGCAGCACTTCAGCTGGCAAACAAAGCATTTCAAGCAGGAGCTACAACCTCTGCTCCTGTAGATAACACTGCTCCTACTGCTCAGAGCCGGCCCAGGTGTCAGCTGGTGGGCTCAAACACATTGGTGACTTTGTGGCACAATGTCCCCCTCCAGGCAAACCCAGCCAGTTGCCCGTCGGAGGCTTGGCTGGCCATAGCTCCGAAACAGCTGGAAGATGCAGGAGCACACATAGAGTCCCAAACTCTGATAGCTGGCAGCCCTGAGAGCCCCTCTGGGGCCGGGCTGTGGTTGCCACCCCTCTCCCAATCTATTCCTTGCCCTACCCAGGGCTTGCATGACTCCCTGTTCTCTGGGGATGGGAAGCTCTGTGATGCAGAGGCAGCTCTCCCTGTACCCTTAGGAGCCAGCACACTGCCAGGGCACGATGACTTCCCCAAACAACCCCTGCCAGCACATGTAGAGCCCAGCTTTTCCTGGGAAGGGGAGCAGGCAGTGCTTCAAGAGGACAAGTGGTTCTCACAGCTGTGGCTCCCACAGTCTGGGGCAGCTTCTCAGAGGAGCCACGGGGCAGGGCCAGTGCACCCCAGCGAGCTCCTGCTGGGCCTCAGCACGGATCCCAGCACCCACCAGATGGACTGCATTGTGCTGCCCGAGTGCCAGTATGGGAACAGCCTCTTTAGGCATGAGAGCAGCTTCGTGAGAGATGCTGCTGAAGCACCCCTTCCCCAGCAGCCGGGCGCTTTGCCTTGCCCTGCTGAAAGCCACCCTGGAGCACCCTGCTCCTCCTCAGGCTTGGTTTCAAGGCGCTCAGCAGCTCTCCCTGTGAAGGTGGGTGCAGGAGCACCCACATGCTCTGGGCAGGGCCCTGGCTGCCCATCAGTTCCCTTCTCAGCTGGGCAGCCCCTCTGTGCCTGTGAGGTCCAGCTCAAGGTGAGGTGTGAGGGCTGCAGGACCTGAGGGATGCCTGGCTTCTGTGGAGGGAGCAAGGGGTCTGCCAGGATGCAGCCACACCATCCTTTGTGGGCAGTCTGGTTTGGAGCTCACTGTGAACAAGGAACCCTGTGGAAGGCCACCAGAAGCTATGAGCTCTTCTCATACCTGCCAGTGATGTCCCATGCTCTCTGGTCTCTCAGGATCTTGTCTTCCAATGCTGTCAGGCAGTCTTAAGATGATGTGGTTTGGACTTTTTGTTGCATGAGAAGTCTTTCAGGGAGATGCAGCTGTGCCACTGGGAAGGCTTGCAGGCTCCTGGGGTCCAAGGAAGGACACTGCTGGCTGGCATGTCCATGTGCTTGGGGCAGCCTCTTGCAGATGGAGCTGCTGCCTCACAGGCAGGTAGCACCGAACTGCTGTTTCTCAACAGAACAGCATGAACTCATCTCCTGTGTTGGACCACCCTTGTCATGTTGCTGTTTGGTCCCCTGCATCATCTCTGCCTGCCTGAGCCTCTTTTCCTCCTAGGCTCTCCATTTCCTCCAGAGGCTACCCAAATCATTTGGGAAAAGTGTTACCAGCACTTGAAGAATCTCAGCAGCATTGAAGGGTCGCGGTGGGAGGTGGAGTTGGTGGGAGTGAAGGTACCCTGGGGGTTTGGGCTCTCCAGCAGCCTTCCAGGGCAACTGGGGAGAGGTGGGTACCATGCCATTGTGACTTTTCTGGATGCAGGGTGGGGAAGGTCCAGCCAAGCTCTCCTTTGGTTTGTCACTGGCTTGTCCTTGCCTTCCTGTCCTGAGACCAACAGTGCCGTGGGACAGGAACAATGGGGGTTCCCCCTGTGGTTTTGCTAAAACAGTGAGAAGGCAGGGAGGGATGCAGTGACCACTGGCTGTCTCTCCGGACCCACTTGGCCCTCAAACCATTGTCCTGCAGCCCAGCACAACCACTTTGGTGAATGCTCTTCCTTTTCTATATATGTACCCTAAGATGTGAATGAATTGTTTTTTCCCCAACACGGAGCAAAGCCTTGCAGATCTATCAAGGAAACCCACAAAAAAAAAGCAATGATTGGGGAGGGTGGGAGAGACCACGCTGGCTTGCAACATTGGGTGAGAGAGATCGGAGTGCTTGGGGACATTCACACCTTCCCTTCATGCACCTATCACCCTGAGCATCACATCTGCCTTGCACACCAGTGTTAAGCATTGACTGAGCAAATTAAATCAGGTAATTAGCACAGAGCCAGCAGCAAGCCCACGTGTCCTGATGTGGAGTGGCCTCATTTCCCTGGGTCTCTTCCTTCATGCCCAGCTTTGCCTCTGCTGCTGGGGCCTGGGAAAGGTCAAGCTCCTGTCTGCAAGCTGGGAGCAGAGCGATGTTGAAACCTGCAGGACCACTCTGAGGTGGCTTTGAGGAGCACCTAGGATAGGGCAATGAGTTGACTGGCAATGATCTGGGTCCAGAAAGCAGCAGGATGGACGCTGCTCACCAGCTTCTTATTCTGGCACCTGTGAGAGGGTGCTGGGGTATGCCAGGAGCTCCCTGTGAGAAGGTGCAGGGGCATGCCAGGAGCTCCCAGGGCTTCAAGAGGTGAGCCTTGAGCTGGGGGCATTGCTGCCTGGGGCTGTGACAGACCACCCTCTGCTCTCTCACAGGTCTAATCTCTCTGTACCTTGAGAGCAGATAAAGTCAGTTCTGGTGGCAGCATCTCATTTTCCACTCCGTGATTCCTGTGCTGAGGAGAAAAGAGCTGTCCAGAGACTCACCCCTGTGTTTGGCGATGTATTAAAAGCAATTTGCTTTGTATGGTGCTGATGTTTGTATTGGCCCAAAACCATGTCTCTCCATTTCCTCCTTGACTGAGCAAGTGCTGGGAAAAGCCTGGTGGTGGGTGCATGACACACTCGTTGTCGCTGTCCCCAGCTACTGTGGGCATGCACGGCAGCAGAGGTGCGACAGTGTCCCCTTTGCCCCTCCAAACTGCCCTGTGGGGTTGTGGCACTCACAGGCAGGGTTACACTCGGCATTAACACACATGGTTGTTAATATCCGACTATTAGAAATTACTAGAGATGCTGCTGCCCGAAATATGGTATAAACGATACCATGTGCCAATACCAATAGTATGGATTTTTATTTAACAGTAAACGTGAGGGAGAGAGAGGGAAAAGATAGGAGAGTGGAGAGAAAGTGACAGATAAACAGACTATGCAGAAAAAAATACCACTACTTTGTAGATTGGAGTGACGTGCTGGTGGTCCTCCTCGAGTCCTCTCGGTGTCCTGCCGAGTGGTGACTGCAGACTACGCACATCGAGTCATGAAGGGAAAGAGTCCAACAAATACCGCGTCCATAGAGTTCATATTCTGCTGAAGCTACGTGGGAACATCCCCTGGGGCAGGGAGCTTCACTCTAGAGAATGTTGTGGGTCCGGGACACCTGGGGACCCGTGACACCTTCTGAGACGTTGCAGCTGGCTCCAAGTGAGCGTATTGAATTAATTATGGCCCATCAGTAGAGATGAGTACCTTCAGCTTATGTGTGAATGTCCCCGTACTCGGGAGTTTTCACAGCTGAGCCATTACGTAAGGGAGGTCATTGACACGATAAAGACTTACCCCGCATCGCAGGATTTTCCTCTTATCAGCCTCTTCCTTTATTTGCCAGCCCTTCTACACCTGGCAGGTCGCTCTGTGCATCACTGGCAAAGCACCAGGTGGATTGTTCGAGCCATTGGTACCCGCAGTCCGGCCCCCATCTCCCCATCAACACTCTCACATCCCCACCCACCCACAGCCCTTTCACACCCCAAATCCCCTTCAACTCCTCATTAGCCTCACTCATCATCCCTTCTCTCCGTCAGCTCTCGCTCCCCCTTCAGTCCCCCAATCCCTTCTCAGCTCCATCACGCATCGATCCCCCGCAGCCCCAAATCCATCCCCCTTTCCCCAATCGCCGGGGGCGGGTCGCTCCCATTCCGCTCTCGCTGCTTCTCCCTCTCACTGAGGGAGCGGCGTCGCGCGCTGCCGGCCCGGCCATGTACGCGGGGCGCAGGCGGAGGAAGCCGGTGCAGCGGGCGTGAGTGAGGGCGAGGGGCTGAGGGGCCGGGATCAGGGATCTCCCTATCCCACTAACGCGGCTGTGCCCGGGGCAGGGAGGAGGGGGTTCCCTTCCCCGGTAACGGGGCTGTGCCCGGGGCAGGGAGGAGGGGGTTCCCTTTCCCCGGTAACGGGGCTGTGCCCGGCAGGACGGGGCCGGGCCTGGCTGAAGGCGGCCGCTCCAACCCGTCCAAGCGGCACCGGGAGCGGCTGAACCGGGAGCTGGAGCGGCTGGCGGGGCTGCTGCCCTTCCCACCCGACGTGGTGGCCGGGCTGGACAAGCTCTCGGTGCTCCGCCTCAGCGCCGGCTTTCTGCGCGCCAGGAGCTTCTTGGGCGGTAAGAGACCCTCGCAGCATCCCCTTCTCGCCATTCCTGCCTGGAACTGCGCGCTGTCCCCGTCCTGCACCTGTGTCGCCCCCCCACAAAAATGCTTCGTGTGTTTGTTTTCCTCTAACAGAGTATTTTTCGCTTAGACGTTTAGTGGGTTTTTTCCCCTCCCTAAATTTTGTGGGGTTTCCTTCACCAAAACTTGATTTCTTTCCCTCCCAGAATCGTGCTTTTTTTCCTCCCACTTTCAGGAATTTCGTATCGATGCATCCTCGAATTTTTGTGTTTCTTTTTTTCTCTCCCCCTCGTATCTTGTGTTTCCCTCTTCGAATTTTGCCAGGTTTTTCTGCCACTTGAACTCTGAGTTTTCTGCCCTGGAATGTTTGTGTCTCTAACAGCGTCGTTTTTTTTTTTTTTTTTTTTTTTTTTTTTTTTTTTTTTTTTTTTTTTTTTTTTTTTGTTTTTTTTCCTTTACANCATTTTTTTTTTTTTTTTTGTTGTTGTTTGTATGTTTGTTTTTTTCCCTTGAAATTGACTCCCTCCTCCCACCTCGAATTTTGTAGGATTTCCCTCTCCAGTTTTGATGTTGGCTTTTTGTGGTGTTTTTTACCTCGAATTTTGGGTTTGGTTTCTTCCTTTCTTCCCTAACCTCCCTCCCTTGAATTTTAGGGCTCCATCCCCCCCGATTTTTTTTTTTTTTTTTTGCCACCTCAAATATTGCTGAGTTTTACCTCTTCGAATTTTGTATCTTTCTTGTCTTTACCTCCCTGGAATTTTGCCGTGTACCCCTGGAATTTTGTTTCCCCCTCCCCTCGAATATTTTCTTTATCTGCTCTAGAATTTAATCTTTTTGCCCCCCAGAATTTTGGTTTCTTTCCCCTAAAATTGCTTTTCCCCCTTGTCTAGCCCACATTTCCTCGCTGTGCCATCTCCAGCTGCCAGGCTGGGGCTGCGTCCGGCACTGCCGTGGGGTTGGAGAAATCTGGAGGGATGAAGTTGATTTTGTCTGTGGGTTCTGCTGAGGTAGAAAATTCTGGTTTATGTGGGAGGGTTGAGGCAGAGCCTTTTGCGTTCCGGCTGGGGAGTTTCCCCATGGAAGTTTTTTCCCTCTGTTCCCATAAGACTCGGTGCTGGCAGTAAGCAGTAATTCCTTGTGATGTGCTTACAGTTTATGTGGTAGCCTTTTATTTTTGGGAACTGTCCTGCCGCACTGTAATTATGATTAAGAGGACCTCTCAGGAGAGTATTGAGGCATCCGTGGATTTTCATGGTGGAGTAGCAGTGGCTTGAAAATGGTGCGTTTTCAGGCCACAGAAGCACCACAATTTCTCATTGAGTATATTAATTTTTTTCCCTTTTCCACTCTCTTTTAACCCCAGTTAATGTATTGGCAAGCGGGTGAGCTGGGAAAGGAATGGCCTGGGAGAGTTGTTTGAACCAGGTCATCAGGGAATTGACTGTTCTGAGATTATGTCGTTTGTTTAGGGTTTGCCCCTGCCCCTCCACCCCTCTTTCCGCCGTCATTCCATCTGGTTTAATTCCATGGCACCGATTTCCCATTTGTCCTAGGCTGTGGGATGGCTTTGAGGCTTGTGTGGCAGGGAAGGAGAAAAGCTTCAGCCTTTTAGATGCAAGTAGCGATTGCAGACTGAGCTGAGTCCTTCGTGATGCTTAATAATTTAAAAAGAATCCTTAAATGGAACTCTGGGCAAGCTTATCAACAAAATAATTGATTTTAAGTGCCTAATTTATTTTTCTATCCACCTTGCTTGAGCGCTCCCTGAAAGAAGATCATGGGAAAGCAAGGACAAAATTTGGGATGTGCTGCCATGGATTGTGAGGAGAAACAGCTGGAGCAGGTCTCAGGTGTTGCCCATGATTGTTGACAGCAATTCACCCAGCAAGTTTATGCTAGCCCATCCGTTGCCATAATAAATAATTATCTGTTTATTAATTATTAATCGGTTTTGACATTACTTCACCATCTCGGTTTATGCCTAGCTGGTGTATGGGGAAGTGTGTATGGGCTTAAAAGCCTTTGATTTTTATAAGGATACATTTTTCCTGGGGGCTTGAGGATTTTTATTCTTTATACAGTTGGAAGGGAAGCTGTCCCTGCTGCCTGTCTGCCTGCATGGGGACACCACTGAAGGCCTGCAGTTCAGTGTCAGGAATCAGAGGATTTAAGGCTGCTCAATGTTCTGATTTAATCTTTGGAGTGGTTTAGAGATCATCAGTAGCTGCCTTTGCTGGGCAGGGTTATTTACCCAAACAAGCCCTTCCTCAGGCTGGTGTGCTGGGTTGGTGGCTCTGCTGCCACCCTGGTGTCAGATGGTGGCTTTCTACAGGGCTTTGGAAGAGCAAAGGACAAGAGCATCCTGTGTGTATTTGTGGACTGATTCCACTCGAATCTCCAGTTTAACAAAGCAGGAAGCAGCTTTGGGGGAGGAGGGGTCTCAGCCAAGGTCTCCTGATCTGTGGTAGATGGAAGAGGCTCCCTTTGTGATGGGGCAGCAGTGCTTCCTCTGTGAGATTCCCACACAGGCTTTCTCTGTGCCTTTCCCTTTCCCCATTGCCTGATTTTGCAATCCCAAGGTCATACAAGTGCTTCCTTTCCATGAAGGAGGGGAGCAGGATCATGGGAGGGATGGAGACATGGAGAGGTGTCCTGCCAGGGAGCAGGATCTGACATCCACCCTGCTGGAGAAGCAGCACTGCCCAGAACCCAGCACCTGGACCAGGAGGGCCAAAAGGAGCTGAGGTCAGCTTCCAAGCTATCCAAACATCAGCTGATTTAAAGGCTTGTGCTTCCTCCCTTCCCATCCAGGTCTCTTCCCCTACAACAGTCCTCCCAAATGCCTTATTTCCTATCTGCCATATTGAACAAATCTTTGTAATTCTCATTTGTTCCCTGATCTTCCTCCCTGCTCTGCTGGAGACTCTTTCAGCTCATGGGGTTCAGTTGAGATGGGACTGTGCCACAGGGAACCTCCCTGTCCCCTAGCCCATGTGCTGCTGTCCCGAGGGGTGCACAGCATGTCACACCAGCTGTGTGCCAGCAGCTTATTCCTGGTGGTGCCTGACAGGCCTGCTCCCCTCTAATCCCTCCCTGTTCCACCCCTTGGAGAGAGGGCCCAGTGCTGCTGGAAGAGGAGGAGGTGTCCTGTCTCTTCTGCCTCCCCCACCTAGAAAGGAGGAAAGAAGAAAAGATGCTCCGGGGAAGGTTTGCTGTTTTGCTCTGCAGGGAGATTTCTTATGAAAAAAAGAAGGTGCCTCAAAGGCACCTTGTTATGTGGCTGTCGGGTACCATCTGTGTAGTTTGGGCCACTTAAACCCCTGGTGTGAGGTCAGCTGGCAGATGTCACAATGGCCAAGGGCTCACTTTGGAGAAGCGTCTCTCAGAGTTTGTTCCTGCAGCGTGATGGGAAGGTCATCCAAACTGCTTCCCATCCTACAGCAAGCCTGGCCTTTCTGGTGTATGAGTGTAACCCCTGCTGGGAACTCACTTGCCCCTGGGGGCCAGCTGGGTGTCCCCAGCGTGCCGTATGCCTGTCACAGTCCTGTGTCTGATGTTCATTGATGACTTGTGGGATTCCTCTTGATGTTCTGAATCAAGTCTAGGGTTTATGAGTGGTAGGAAGAGGTCAGTCAGTGGTGCCAGGAGCTGCGTGTTTGAACCCACGGCAATGGGCTAAGCCTGCCTTGAAGTGGGAATCCTCAGAGATGCAGATGCACCTCTGCCTGTGTGCAGCTTCCTGCCTGGCTCTCTAGGGAGCTCAGGTGCATTGCTGGCTGGGAGGAGAGGGAGGAAACATCCTGGCACATGTTGTGACCTTAGAAACTTTTGGCTCCAGAGGGGCTTGTTGGCTGCACAGTCTGTGACTGGATCAGAGAGTTGTTCTCGGCACTGTGTGGGTTTGAGGTCTGCATTGGTCTGTTTTATACAGGTGCTTAAGGTCATGTATCCAAAACTTAAGCATTTTTTTCTCTCCTGTGTTTCTTTAAAAGGGAACACTCTTGTGGATGTTGGGGGCTTGGGGATTTTCCCAGAGTCTTCTTAAATTTGTTGGTGGCTGCTGTAGGATCGATGTGCAGCCTCGGGGCCGAGCCTCACCCTTTGACTTGTGATATGAACCCAGATTGTTATTGTTGCAGCTGTGGTGGCCCAAAAAGTGCCTGAGCTGCAATCATGTCAGGCTGGAAAAGTGCTTTTAATGGTATCATTATTATAGACTATATAACTGGCCCTGAAACATCTGTTTAGGGATGGGATGAGTGGGATCTCTGCTTGAGAATGGGGTGTGTGGGACTAACGCTGCTCATCCCTTCACTTGTGTGCCCTCCCTTCTCCTGAGCTGTTTGTCAAGCACGCTGCAGAGAGCTGTAGCAGTGAAGCCTAAGGGTTGGTTTAAGAAAAGCAAAGCCTGGTCCGGTGATCACTGTGCTCTCTTAATTGCCTAGGTAGTGAGCTGACCTCAGAGGAGCAATTTCAGGTGGGGAAGTCTTGTGACTTCCCTTAGGTGGGCAGTTTTCCTTCTGCATGCTTTCCTTTTCCCTGACTCTCAGGAGAGCAGCTGGTGGGATGCTGTTGGAGCTCTCTGGGGCTCACAGTGGGCTCCTGGGGGCTGCCTGCTCTGCTGCCTATGAGCAACTGGGCTGTCTCAGGGCTCCTGCAAAGGCAGGCAGGGCTGGGAAGAAATTCCAGGTTGAGGCCTTAGGCTGGGATGATCCTTCCTGGGCTGGTGGAAGGTATCTGTATCCACAGCAGGAAGTGGAACCAGGTGATGTTTAAGGTCCCTTCCAATACAAACCATTCTATGATGAACACTAAAGCTCCTGAGGGAGGCTTCAAACAGTTGATGATGCTACAGGAAGCAGGAAAATCTGGCAGATCAGTGTTTAAACTCCTTCACGTGCTTCTCCCTTTGAGAGCCAAGTGACACAACCAAAAGTTACGTGTAGTTAAGGCCTTCTTGCTTCTAAAAGTGCAGTAAGATCTTTTAAGAGGCCATCCACTATTAACCACGAGTGTTCTTGGGTATCCACACCATTCAGGCAGAGATAAATAATTCATCTGTTTAATGAAATTTTTGCCGACAGGGAGCTATGGCAAGTATAAAGTTAAGTAAAACTGTGCTATCCATTATGAATTAACAAATTGGAAGTCAGGAAGTATTTGCCAGTTGCTGGAAAATGGGCTTGGAACAGTGTTGATGAGAACCCAAGTGGTGGTTCAACAAGTCAGGGAGAAGATGGCTCTGTGGCCTGGTGTCAGCAAATCTGTGCCCACTTCACTCACCATTTACATGATGTTTTCTAAATTTCCAATATTTTCGCTCTTACTACCAATAAAATGTAGGAAAAAGCAATGTGGAGGGGTTGTTTCATGTGAGGGGGGAATACTGAGCAGCAGAGCTGTGGGTCCCTCTGCCCATGAGCAAGGAGGAACTGGAGAAGTGGATGGGAAAGGAACATCTGGTGATCCACTCGTGGGAGTAGAGACTTTACCATGAGGTAAGACCAGCTCTTCAGGGGATTGGCACAAATGGTGAAGAGAGAGAGAGGTGGCTAAAAGACAGTTTTGTTAAGAAATCAGTCAGTCAGTCCTTCCCCCAGAGTGGCTGGTACATGCTGGGGTGTTTGGCAGAAGACTTGTAGGAAGCACCATTACCAAAGTCCTTCTCTCTCCCCTCTTCACAAACTGCTCAGATTGACAGTGGTGATGCAGATGGCCCAGCCCTCTCCTGCAGGGAGCAGTTTGGTTTCCTTCTCCTTCATCAATAGCTGGAGCAGGTTTGAGATAGAGTTGTTTTTTCTCCTTTGCAGTTAGTGGCTAATGGAAAACCTGCTCCCACCTGGAGTTTTAGCTGTGTGGGAAGGAAGGGGGCTGGGAGATATCCTCTTCAAAATGTTAATTCCTGTTTGGTGGTGCAGAGATTTCCCAGGTCTATAAAGCCTTGGCAGGTTCAGGAGTTCACTGGCAAACCTGGTAGGCAGTGAGGTGTCCCTGCAGCACCATGTGAAACAGATTCCCAGGCTGGAAGCACCTGGAGATGGAAGGAGGAAACCTACCCCGGTGGCCCCTTCTGCTCTCCTGGTGACAGCATGGGGTCAGCAGGGAGTTGGTGAGCACCATGTGTGAGGATGACCACGGGGCTGGGAGCATTGGGAGGCAGGTGTGGGCAGGGAGCTCGTTCCCCAGAGATGGGAGAGATTTTCTTCCTCTCAGCTATAAGGCTCTACGTGACCAAATAGCCTGAAGAGCCTGGCAGAAGCTGTTTCTTGGAAGAAATAGCAGGACAGTTGTGCAAGCCTTGCTGCTTTCAGGTGACCAGCTTCTGTCTCCTCACCTTTCTCCCTCCATTAATAAAGGTGACACCAGTGGCCAGAGGGAGGGATCCCAGGAAAAGCCACTTCTCTCCTTTATCCTCTTTTTTTTCCTGCAAGTGCCCATCCCCAATTACGCAGCGAGGACAAAAGCTGCACCTGGTCTTGCTGCCTAGGTGAAGGAGAGTGCTGTGCCTGGAGTATATCCCATCTTTCCTGGTGCCCAGCTCCAGGCGGGATGCACACAGCAGGGAGGGTTTCCTGACTTGTTCTGCTCCATCAGCCTGATGTGCTGTGATAGTTGTGCTGAATTGCTGACCCCGGGGGCTGCAAGGGGTATTTATGGACACACAAAGGTGGGGGACACTGGGCAGGACACCAGCCTGGCATGGCCACAGCCAAGAGCCTGCCCTCTTTGGGGATGTTTGAGTGACTCGGGTGGGAAAAGGCACTGTTTGGTGTGGGGAAACCATGGTGGGAGTTCTTGTTTACCTCTCACACCCCAGTGGTTGGATCCTGTTTGGTGGCAGACATCCCCAAAGAGGACAGCAGGCTGTCCTCTGCTGTTAATGTGTCTCCTCTGGCCCCACGGCCCAGATGCTGATAGAAAAGCCTGTTTTTAGGCAGCAGTTGGGATCAAGATTTCTGTTCACAGGGGTGATAGCAAACCATTAAACCAGAGCCCTGAGTAGAGGGTAGCACCTTTAGCTGCTCTCCAGTCAGCCAGGCTTATTTTTATCTTTCACCTCCAGCGCATTGGGCTGAGAGCTCATGGAGGAGAACTGGAGACCTTGAATAATTCATTGCTCCTGCATTTTGCTCCCAGCAATCAGAAAAACTAATTACTGGAAGGGCACTGGCACAAACCTGCTCCATCCATACCACAGGGCTCTGCCTGGGTGTCGTAGCCTCTCTCATACTGTTCTACCTGATGGCCTGTCCCTCTCCGAGGCTTTGTGCAAGCTCCAATCTGGACAGGGGACCCCGGGTGGTCCTTCAGGGTAGGAAAGAGTGAGGCCACAGCAGCCTGTGCATGTCCACCACAGCTGGCTTGGGCCTGACACACAGGTGTACAACATGTGCTGTAGCCTCAGTCCTGGTTTCAGCCCATCCTTGGCCAGCTCCTAAAACAGTCTGGGCAGGCTGAGCTTGGGGAATTCTCCAGAGCTCCCAGAAACAGTGGGATTGCTGCTGTATCAGGGGTTTTTCTCTAAGTATTAGAGAAATGGGGTGTGCTTTGCCTTTGGTTATGTAGCAGAGTTGATCTTTGGGATGGTCCTGTGCCTGGTGGAAGAACTTTGTCCCCAAAGCCTGACTCTGCAACCATCCACCTTTTGCAGTGTCTGAGGTCCTTCAGGATCAGCTCCATGCAGATGGAAGAGCTGAGTTTCAGCAGCTGCTTTGGCAAAGCACAGGGAGCCCAGAGCCTGGCTTTGTTTATGTGCTGGTGGCTTCTGCCTTCTGACTCACTGTCCAATTGCTTCCAGAGTCCACTTGATGCTCCTGTCGCCTTTGAGCCTGGCAGCCCTGCAGTCCAGGGGCTGGGAAAGATCCAAGAGAGCTCTTGTTCCCTCTGTGTGCTGGCAGGCCACAGTGGAGCTGCAGCTGGTGTTTCACACCTTTCCTCCCCAATCCCAGTAGGAGCAGCTGGTTTACCAGTGGCCAAATGCTGTCCTCTGACCTCATGGTGCTGACAAGAGCTTCCCCAGCTTTCCTGTGAGCTCCTCTGGACAGGCCTGTCATGCCTAGGCTTGTTGTCATCTTACCCTTTAATTATTATCCACACCAAAATATCCTGAGGAATCGTTCTCTTGGGGAGCACAGAACAAAATTTACAGGCACATCCTTCAGCTCAGCTGAGTGACAGATTCCCTTGTGTGTGGATTGTGCATCAACCACTCTTAGATCTTGGGTGTCTGTGTCTGGATCTGTGTGTTTTCCATGTTGTTTTTCTCCTACTGTGAGCTGTGGCTTGCCTTAATTTGGTTGAGTATACTTACTGGGTTACTGAACTGTAACGAGACATCAATGGCTGAGCTGTGTCCTTCAAAACGGCTCATTCCTGATCCTGGGACTTCCTGTAATGCCTCCTGTGTAGGGTAGACTGCTGCTGCTGTTGCCAGCGTCTGTCAGGTGGTCAGGAAGGCCATGGTGTGGCTACAAGGCCAGGGCAGTGACTGTCCTCTGTGCTGGGCATTGCTGGGGCCACACCTTGAATCCTCTGTTCAATTTTGGCCCCTCACAACAAGAAAGACATTGAGGGGCTGAAGTGTGGCCAAGGAAGGGAGCAGAGCTGGGGAAGGATCTGGAGCACAAATTCGATGAGGAACACCTGAGGGAGCTGGGAAAGGATGTCAGCTTGGAGAAAAGGAGGCTCAGGAGGGGCCTTGTTCTCCACAACTCCCTGACAGGAGAGGGATGGGCTCTGCTTCTAGGGATCAAGGGATAGGACAAGAGGAAGTGGCCTCAAGTTGTGCCAGGGCAGGTTTAGTTTAGGTATTGGGAAAAATTTCCTCACTAAAGCAGTTAGGCATTAGACCAGGCTCCCAAGGGCAGTGGTAGATTCACTGTCCTGGGAAGTGTTCAGAAGACCTGTGGATGTGGCAGTTGGTGACATGGTTTGGTGGTAGTCTTGGCAGTGCTGGGGAATGGTGTGGCTCTATGATCTTTCCCCAACTTTAATGATTCCATAACTCAATGATTCAAATGCCTACCTGCTTTAGGGATCCCTGGCTTTAACTGCTTTTTACTTGTAGGTTATTAAAATGGGGGCAAAAGCAGTGGGGGAAAAAAACCCCCCAGATCAAAACATTTGGGGGTTTTTGAGGGGTGGGAAAGCATCCTCTTAAAATTGACTCTTGTAAGGGGCGAAGCAAAGGGCTGTGGCTGTGTGGTGACTTTCCCTGCACATTCCAGCTCTTGTGGCAGTGTGTTCCTGCAGCACTGATGTCCCTTCCCCTTCCTTGGTGCAGTTGCTCTGAAGAATCATGGTGCCAAAGAAGCCCGGAGGGATGGAGCCTGTGGCACCAGATCAGCTCCAGGCTTGGCAGCGGTTCCAGAGGGTGAGCTGCTCCTACAGGTTAGTGCTCCTCACAAGTGCCTTCACGGGATCTTCCTGTTGTCCCTCTTCCAGCTCCTTTGAGTTTTACCCCAAAACCAGGCTGTTCTGATGCTGATGGCAGATGATTTGTGATTTCATGTGGTGTAGCTCACTGTGCTTCTCACTGGAAAGAAGTTAAAGACCTCCAAAAGTCCCTGGGGCAGAAATTGTGTTGCTTCTTCCCTGCTTTTCCCATTATTACTGGAAAAAAATGCCATTTGTAAATAGTCCCTATGTAGGGAGCATCTTGGGATTTCTGAGCATGGAGATTGATATTTTCTTCTCTGCCCTTATATCTAAGTGTGCCAGAGGTGTAACATGGGAACCAAACTGAGCAAGGTGTTTGAGTGCGGTTTTCAGCATGGGCACGCTGATCCTAACTGGAGAATATTGTCCAAATGTTGGTGAAAACAGGGAGGAAAACATCGTGGGAGTCTCCCCTGATTCTGAGGAAATGATGTGTGACACTGAGCACATGAACAGGTGCTGATGGACCATGTGCTCATCCCTTAAACACAGGGTAGGTGGGTATATCCCAGGAGCTCTGTTTTTCCCAAGTGGTCTCTTTTGGTGATACTGGAGACAAGGCTGGTGATGCTGTCTGCTCTGATTCTTCTCCTCTCCCCCTCTGAAGCTGCTCAAAGGGTTAAAGTGCATTTGGCAACACTAATTAACCTCTGCAGCAGGTTCCCACACACTGAGATCAACCCCAGTAAATACAGAGAGCGTTTGTGCCTGAAATAAAGGGAAAGAGAGGGGGGAGAAACTCTGATCCGGACAATGAAACAGAAGTTGGTAGCAACAATAGCTGGACTTGGCTGAGACTACATGCCAGGCTCTAATTAATGCTGATGTCTGTACATTATGAAGTGGGGGAAGCAGGCCAGGGCTGGCTGCTGTGGCTTCCCTGCCAGTTTAGTAGTACAGGATGGTTTTAGCTCTGAAAAGCCACAGGGCCCATGCTGCAGGAGGCCTGCCTTCCAGAGAGGTCCTGCTTTGTGCTGCCACAGTGTCCTCATGAGGATCTGTTGCCCTTAGGGAGGGGTGGCCATGTGGTGGTGTCAGGGCAGCTTCTGGCAAGATAAACCAATGATTTTCATGGGGTTTCACTGTATTTTGTCTTGGTCAGCACCACGGGTCTGCTGGGTGTCTCTGGGGACTTTCAGATTTGGGGACACTGAGTCACAGAGTGATGTCTGCCAGCTGGGCTCAGGGGCTGCTGTGGGGCTGCTCTCAGCCCTGGCGGGGGGGATAACAAGGCCTCCAAAGCCCTGGGCTCTGTGCCACAGAGGCTTGCAAGGGTTAGTGCTGTGCCTGCAGCACTTGAGGGTGCTTCCCTAGATCCTGCCAGTGCCTGTGTCAGCAATATTCTGCGTGTGAGCTCCTGCCTGCTACCAGAGAGCAGGGATGGAAAGCTAGGGCTCCTGGAAAGGAGCTGCACTCCTGAACTGGTAGGGAAGCTCCTCTGCCCCTTCTAATCTTCTCCAGGTGTAAAGGACACTGTCAGCCAGCACCCTGGTCCCTGCTCATGTGTCATGTCCTGCCAGTGGTGGGGTTTTTAAAAGCTATGGGAAAACACCCAAATTACTTCCAAAATTTATTAAACTGGTGGCAATGAGCCCCTCTTGAGTAAGACAGAAGCTCTGATCGGCTCAGCCCATTCCTGCCAGGAAGCCCAGTGCTCCCTTGAATATTGACTTTGCAATCCTGCAGCTTGAGGGGTGGATGGAAGGGCCAGTGAACTGTGAAATGTCTAAGTGTGTAACATTAAAAATGCAATGGAAACTTCAGATTGATGGCTGCATTTGCTCTTCTCTGTGGGAAGGGCTTGGTGCTTCAAACCTACACAGGCACAGCAGCTTTGGGTATTTATTTTGTGAAAATGGAGTACAGCACTCAGCCCTAAGGGCTGTGGGGGGTGCATGAACCAGGTTGTGCTCTACAGGAAGTGATCTTAAAAGGATTCTGTGATGTATTGGCTGAAAGGAAAAGGTGCTCTGGTGTTACCCAGCGATTCTGTGGCTTTCCCCCAAGTTCAGGCACCAGACTCAGCCTGAATTCCCTGCTGCTTTGGAAGAAATGGGCTTTTCAAAAATCACATTGGTTTTGCTGCAATTTCAAATCCAAATTCTTATGCTTTAGCTTTTGGCTTTTCTATTTCCACTGGTTAAGGCCCTTTTAGCACTGACCACCTTGAGGACAGCAGGCAGCAGAGACAACACCTTCCTTGACCTTGGTCCTTGCCCATGGACAGTCCAGACATACCATGGTTCTTCTCCAGGCCACTCCTCTGGAACCTGGGATGGCCAGACATGGCCTCTAAGGCCCTCAAGGCTGCTGGAAACAGCTCGTTTCCACCAGAATAGACCTGTTCCTGAAGGTGTCTGCTTTCATCCTGTAAGAAGTTCAGAGGTTTTTATCTACTTCCTGCATGGGATGAGATAAATGTCCAAAGCTGAGTCTGAGTGAATGCTCCCAGGATGGAAGCATAGTTTTCCATCAGTCTGGATTAGGATATTCTCGGGCAGCTGGATGGAAGAGCTGCATCACCTCAGAGAGGCCATCTATGGTGGCTCAGCTGCCGGCTGGCCAGGCTTTGGGTGACCAGTGTCCTGCTGGAAAAGTGATGTGATCGTGGCCTGTACCTGCTGATTTCCTCTCTCCTACAGGCTCTCAATGGCTTTGTGCTGGTGGTGACATCAGAAGGGCTGATATTTTACTCCTCACATACAATACAGGACTATCTGGGATTTCATCAGGTTGGTGGGACTCTGACTTGCTGTGGAGAGTTGATTTTTCCTTGGTGGTGGAGAATGGCCCCAAGTTTCCTGCAGGGAGGAGGCTCTCCAGGGATCACAGGATCTCAGGGAGCTGTTTGGGGCTTTTCCTTGGTCTTGGGAATTTGGAACCCATATTGCCAGACGTGGTCACTGGTAGGTGACAATGGACTTCATCAACCCATAGATACTTTCCAGCAGCTCTGCTGATGGGCCTTCATCAGCATCAGAGGTTTGTGGCTGTGGTGAGATGTCTGGGGTTCCTTGCCCAGTTTGCCTGGGGTGCCCACTCAAATCCTGGTAAATCCCACAAGGCTTCAGTGCTTTCGGCACCCAGGTCATCTAGAGGGCACTAGATCAGATATACAGGGAAGTGGGACTTATCTGCAGTCCTTCAGCTGTGGTTTGGTGTCACCCACACACAGCTGGCTGTCTCCAGCACCTGAGCTAGATGAAGCCTGTCTACCTGGGCACAGGGAGCAAGTCCCAGGGTATTGTTCTCTTGGGAGTAGTCTAGGGATGGGGTGGCCTTGCTGTTGTTTTGTCCCCAAATCCATGTCTTTCATCTCATTTCTTAAGTCAGCACTAGGATTTTGAGTTATGGAGATGTCAGAGGGAAGCTGTATTGGCTCTTTAGGCTTCTGGGGGGAAGGAAGTCAGGCACAGGATCCTTAAAGCCAGCCATGCCAATGTCAGTTTTGGGGGAAAGGTTTCAACCTCAGTTAGCCAGGGAGCCATTTGAGCACCAGGGAAGCTGGGTAAGATAAAACCAACTGTGACTGTGACAGGCTGTTTCCAGGTGGGACGTGAAACCTTGCACTGGGGACAGGCTGCAGAGCTCACAAGGTGCTGTGTCCCCTCTAGACAGATGTCATGCACCAGAGCTTCTTTGAGCTGATCCACACCGAGGACCAGCCGGAATTCAGGCGCAACCTCCACTGGGCCCTGGACCCGCCAGGCACTCCCAAGGGTGAGCCTTCTCCAGCAGGTAAAGGCAGACTGCCATCCTGGGTGACATAAGGTGTGTGGCTCCCCAGGGATGCTGGGACCCCAGCTCGCTGTCACCACTGCACGTGTGTGGCTCAGGCCACACATTCATCCAAATGTTATGGCTTTCCCCCAGTTTCTGCTGCTGTGCTCTGCAAACTGCTGCAGTGCCCAGTGCTGGGGACCTCCAACCAAGCTGGGATGAATCCTTGCTTGACCCTCTCTCAGTCCCTCTCTTCCACAGCAGGAAAGAGTCTTGGCTCTTCTGCTGCCACCTACAAGCCAGAGCAGCTGCCCCCAGAAAACTCCTCCTTCCTGGAGAGGAGCTTTGTGTGCCGCTTTCGTTGCCTCCTGGATAATTCCTCCGGCTTCCTGGTGAGTACAGACCCCCAGCAGGAGAGGGGCAGGCTCAGGACAGGGATTCATGTCACCACTGAAACCACCCCCTGATCCCATGCTCCTTTCTGCCATGTGCAGCACCTGCCTCTCTCAGCAAGAAACTTTCCCTGTTTTTCATAGCTTTGACCTGTATCTACAGCCTTTCCCTGTGAATTCTGTTCCTCTCCTATCAGAAATGCTGAATCTTGAACAAAAGTGCTTTTCTGCCCCATGTTTTGCTCATTGAAAACATATCTTAAGATCAAGTATGTGGTGGACATCCCTCCTCCTCTCTGCACTGGAGAGCACAGGGTGCCCAGAGAAGCTGTGGCTCCATCCCTGACAAGTCCCCAAGGCCAGATTAGATGGGGCCTGGAGAAACCTGGGATAGTGGAAGGTGTCCTGGCTCATGGCAGGGGGATTGGAATGAAATGATCCTTAAGGTCATTCCAAACCGTGCTGTGATTTGATGATTCTGTTTACACCAACTCTGCAGACAGATGTCTTGCTTTCTGTGCAGCTCACTTCCTTCTCACTTTTCTGCACGGCACTGAACTTTTCTTTTCTTCCTAGGCTTTAAACCTTCAAGGCAGGCTAAAATTCCTTCATGGGCAGAACAAACTGTCTGAAGATGGCTCTGCTCTGCCCCCGCAGCTTGCTCTGTTCGCCATTTCCACTCCCCTCCAGCCCCCGTCCCTCCTGCAGATCCGAACCAAGAACATGATCTTCAAGACCAAGCATAAGCTGGACTTCACCCCCTTGGCGTGTGATGCCAAGTAAGCAGCAGAGCTTCCAGTCCTCCATTCCAGACATTCCACCGCCGTCCTGCCTCTGAGCTGTGTGTGCTGTTCCTCAGGGGGAAGATCGTCCTAGGCTACTCTGAGGCAGAGCTGAGGATGTGTGGCACTGGGTACCAGTTTGTCCATGCTGCTGACGTGCTGTACTGTGCTGAGAACCACGTCAGGAGTAAGAGTCCCCTCCCTGGTCACTTGTGCTGATGAGTGTGCTAGGGCAGCTCTCTGTGCTGCTCTGTCAAGCCTAGTGGCTCTTTCCCCACCAGGTCCTTTGCTGTGCTGCTCCTGTTACTGCAGGAAGCTTGAGGCGGAGCACAGTGAGGGGTGTTCAGCTGCATTGTGTCCCCTGTGCGTGCCAGCTGTGCTGCTGCTGTTTCCAGCTGGCAAGGGCAGTGTGCTGGGGTGACAGCCCTCGTGCTTCCTCCCGGCAGTGATGAGGACGGGGGAGAGCGGCCTGACAGTGTTCCGGCTGCTGACCAAGGACAACCACTGGAAGTGGGTACAGGCCAACGCACGGCTCGTCTACAAGAATGGCAAACCCGAGTACATCGTGGTCACACAGAGACCCCTTGTGTACGTACTGGGGCTGGAATGGGCACAACCTGGCTTCTTCCATGGCTCTGGGATGTCCTGAGCAGGCCAGGATGTTGGATTTGTCGTTGCTGCTTGTGTCTTTTAAAGGAGTAGCTGTGGGATTCTGGGCTTGGTGCTGTTCAGCCACATTCCCATCTGCAAGGCTACCCCTCAGTAGGGGTGCTGCTTGGTCGTGCTGCAGATGTTTGGTTTTTGTGTGTGTGTGTATTTGTGTGAATGCATGCTGGCTGTAGCAAAGGGGCTTTGGCTTGCAGGAATCACAATTGCCCATTGCAGAAGCACTTGTGGGGTGGGTTTGTGCATGTGTCAGCCTCAGTGTCCTCTTCTTGCCCTGCAGAGATGAAGAAGGAGGAGAGCACCTTCGGAAGCGGTCCATGCATCTTCCCTTTACCTTTGCTACAGGAGAGGCGCTTCTATACCAAAGCACTCACCCTCTCCTGGGCGTCCCTGACCTTTTCCAGAGCAAAGGGAAGCCCTGCAAGTCCAAGAAGCCCTCCTGCAGCCATGTAGGGCACTCCCAGAAGAATGGCATCGACCCCAGGTCCCTGCTGGGCACTTTGATGCAACAGGATAAGGCAGTGTATGCCTCTCACCTACCTCCCACCCCAAACCCTTCCTTCAGCAGCACTTTCCAGCTCAGGGGTGTATCCTTGCCAGGTGCAGGAGGGGGTGAATGGAGTATGGGCACAGCTCCAGCTTCTTCAAGTGGCAACAGCCTCCAAGAGAAGCTGCTGGACTCGCAGCAGGAGGACCCTCTCTTGGCCACTATGAACTCACTCTCAGTTAAGAGTGGTGAGAGCTGTTCCAACGAGCTCCTAAATGCTTTGGAGGACTTGGGCTTGAATGCTGAGGACCTGGAGCTCCTGTTGCTCGATGAGAAAAGGGTGATGGTCAATATGGACCCCGAGCAGTCCCCATCCCTGAACGACAGCCTGGCCAGCAAGCAGATTCTCTCCTGTGTGCCTAGCCCTCGAGTGGATGAGCATGAAGGAGGGCAGCAGGTCTGTCCCCTGCCAGGCACATCCCCCAGCCCACAGGGAGACACTGCTCTGTGCCCCCTCACACAGTATGCAGGGCAGCCCAGCACTGCCCTGGGCCAGACCCCCATCTTGCTGTGGGAGCAGCCCCTCAGTGCTGTGCCAGGGCGGCTCCCGGAGCTGGCTGAGCAGGAGGAGCCATCCAGTGGCTCCCAGTGGAGACGACCAGCGGGGGAGGAGACTGTGTTCCACTTCTTCCAGCCAGGGCAGGGCACCATAAGGGACAGGGCCCCCACCTCAGCTCTGAGAGCCTGCTGCCTGCAGGAGCCACCTGGGGCTCAGCAGCTGCAGGGAGACTTGCCAGCCATGCAGCCCCTCCAGGAGGATGCCCACCAGTCCTTCTCCCTCCCCAGCCAGTGCCAGGACCACATGGCACCACCCAGCCAGCTGAAACACCATCACTTGCTGATGAATGGAGTGTGTGGCCACAGCCCCAACTCCTCTCCACACCCTAGCCCATGGCAGGACTATGCTTGCCCACTCCTGGGGTCTCTGGCTCAGCCTGGCGTTCATGGCCTCAACCAAGAGGTGATCTCCCAGCCTCAGGGCTGTTTGGGTGTGTCCCCACAGCATTTCAATCTGAACAGATTACGAAGCATGGAAGCTGCCAGCACTGGGGACTCCTGGGAGGAGATGGCTCCACACTCCAGGTTTTTTCCCCCTTCCTACCAGCTTATTCCTGCAAAGAAGCTGAGCCCTGTTCCCTCTGTACCCCAGCACCCTTTCCCCAGCTCAGCTGCAGGACACATTGGGAGCATCGGCAGCCCTTTGGAGACTCTTAATTCCTATGGGACACACGCCTCTGCGCTAAGCCAGGAGGGCAGGCACAGGGTAAGTGCCCTACTCTGCTCTGGGACTCAGTGATTTCTGTGCTGGGAATCTGCCCAGACAGTGCTGATAACCCCCTGCAAAGTGCCTCACTGCTGTTCTCTCTCCCTCTCTCCTAGCCCCGCAGCGCCTGTGGTTTGCCCAGCTCTCCCATGGGACTGCCCCAAGACTACCCAGTGCTGGGGCAAGGCCTGGCACTGCCCTGCCAGCCTCAGCCCTGTGCAGAAGTGTTGCCAGCTGCCCCTCAAGCCTCCAGGGAGGACTTCCATTTCTAGGAGAGAGAGGGATGAACAAAGCAGGACTGTTCCGTGGGAAGGAGCTACCTTCAAGCTGCAGATAACAAACCTTCCCCACTGCTGTACACATCCTGCTGGTGCTATTAATCTTGGTCGCTTTGGCTCCCCTGGGGTTTTTGCCCTTTTCTCAACTTCCCACCATTGTGCTCCCTGTGCCATTCCCATGTTGGTGTCCCTGGCCTGGGGAGGGACAGCAGCAGGGCTGGAGGACAGATTTCCCAGGGCGCTGGAGCAAGCTGAGCTATGGTTGCAGGTCAGCCCATGAGTGCAACTAAAGCTTTGTATTTATATACGTGATCCAGCATGGATACAAGCCTCACGAAAGCCTGTCCTAAAGAAAGAGAAGTTCTCACCTCTGGTATTAACTCCTACTATGCCAGCCCAGGCATCTGTGGCTATATGGCCATGTTGTAAAGATACTGCTTGTTTTATACCGAAAATGAGCCTTGTGTGGCATTCTTGTGTTGCTCTGGTCCTTCCCCAGCCCATCTTTCCCTGTGTCCCAGGTGCTCCCAGTGTTTGGGATCCAGGTTAGAGCTCCTGTAGCAAACACCCTGGGCCTTGCTGCACTGTACAAGACATGCCCAAATTGGATGTTAAACTGGTTCTCTCTGGGTACTGACCTCTGAGATACCCTCAGACTTCAAGTCTCAAAGTTTCCGGTTAAAAAACCAGAAATTTCAGTAAGATAATCAGTATAATGCTACTTAATTGTAAGAACTGAGAGAGTGGTATTTTCCCACAGAAAGAAACCCCACAGCCCATATGTGTATATAATATGAGTTGACAGATTTTTTTTATGCCACTCCAGTAGACGGAAAAAACAACCTCTTACCATCCCAAAGCAGCATCCTATGGAACGGGATGAAGAGGCTGTTTAAAAGATCAGAAACACAGTGACCCTTTAAGAAACCTGACAAAGCTCATCCCTCCTCCTGCTTGCCCAGCTTTGGATTAATGGGAATTCCTATTGGTTTTGTTTCAGTAAATGGTTTTGGAGCTCCTCCCTGCTATTTCCCTTGCTGGTTGTGTCTCTTCCCAATCTGGAGCATGTCAGGGTATGCTGGCTGCAGCATTGGAGCCCTGGGACACAAGGGGTTGGGTTGGAAGGGATCCTGAGGAGCACTTGGAGCCTTTGGGATGCGCACAGTTCATCTGCCAGCTCCTGCCATGGATGTTTGAAAGGAACTGGGAGATCTGTCAGAGAAGGGTGAGTGTATAAAAAAACCATGTACGATATTCATATATATATTATGTGTATATAAAGTTGCATGTAGATATATTGAAATATAAAGTATGTGTATAAAGTCTTTCTATATAGTTTCTAGTATGTAATAGAAAGCACTTTTTCAGATAAATCAGCTGATTCTTTTCCCCTGCACTGTTGTTTTTCAATCTGGAAATGAGAAATAAAACACAGGTTTGTTTTCTCTGAATGTTGAGTTTTCCAGTATTCCCACCCCTACCTGGTACCGGCTTTTCCTTAGCAAAACAAGGCAGTTTTGAAACGTTTCTGAATTTTTGATGGAGATGTGCTGAGAGTGTTTGATCTTTTATGGTTTCTGTGCCCTACTCTGCTTTTTTTCCTCCCTGTTCCTTCAGAGGAGTTGGCTCTGGGCAGCACTGCCTGTGCTGAGAGGGATGGAGGGACAGCACCAGAGCATCCCTGAGACTGCAGCTTGGTGACTCCAACTGAATGCTGAGCACAACCTGACCACTGTCAAACTTCCCCCTTGAGCCAGGTCCTGCATGTATGGGCAACCATTCCATGACCAGTTGCCCTGATGGATTTCTCCTTCTCTTTGCCATGCATCTCCTCAGTACTGTGAGCTTCCCTGCAGCCCAGGTGACCTCGGGAAGACTGCAGCCCTGCTGGCTGTGTCTCCAGGGCTCTGTGTTTTAGTGAGCACGGTGTGAATTTGTCCAGCACTGTGTCTGTGAGGCCTGTGGAGCACAAGCCATCGTTTCTGTGGAGGGAGGTGCCCTCTGCTTCCAAAGCAAGCTGGCACATCCATAATTCATGCCCATCCTTGTGCCAGCTGCTGTCTGTCCTCCCCTGGGCCTCATGGCATTGATTCTTGACACACTGGGCTGGCCCAGGGAGCCTGGCTGGAGCAAGGGAGATGCCTCTGTTCATTACCCCAGCATTTGTAGCCTGCTCTGAGCTGTGGTGGTAAGAAAGGGGAGTTGGGCAGCTGTGCTGTTGTGCTCTGGTTTGCATATCTGGAGGGAGTGATGCCTTGGGTTTTAGCTTTTATATTTTTCCAGGATCTCTCCTGCTTAGTGTGTGACTCTGAAACTTCATATTAGGTGTTAGTAAGGTCTCTTCATGGGGTAGTTAGACAAAAAACAATCCCTTCCTAGCTAGAGAATCAAGGACAACCAGTACCCAAAAAGCAGAAACAACTGTGAGGGAAAGGGGGCAAGCCAGGGGGCTGTGGTTGGATAATTGACCCCAATATGTAGATGAAGATGAACCAAAACTTACGAAAGTGTAAAGATTTGTGACTGGGATCCATCTTGGATTTGATTTGGGTGTAGCCCTGGCCAGGCTCTTGCACTGCCCAAAGTGGATCCTTTCAATAAATACCTATTTTATTCCTTTTGCTCTGCCTAGTCTCTGTTCCAGGTCAGCATTTCTAGGCATCAGTTCTGGTACCCCAGATGGGATATGAACCTATAATCCCTGGTTTAGGGATTGCACTTCCATGGGGTACATTGATCTCTGAGAGCTGGATGAGGCCAAGGAAGGTGTGAGGAAAGAGTGTGGAGAGATACAGAATCATAGAATAGCCTGAGTTGGAAGGATCACTGAAGTCCTGGCCCGGCACAGAACAGCTCCAAGAATCCCACATTCTGCTTGGATTTGGGGGTGTTTGTGTAACTGTAGGCTCAGCTCCATGCAGGAAAGGGCCTGAAGAGCTGTGGTGCTCCCTGTTTCTAGTAAGCAGGGTAAGATGCACAGATGGAGGGGTAGGAGGAGGACAGCAGGGGACTTTTACTGTTTGCCTCTTTTCCCTTTCCCTTCCTGCCGGCTGTGTTCCTGAATGGCAGCCGGGACAAGGACCTGTGAGACACAGCATGCAGTAGAAGGAGGCTCCTATCTTGAGCCAGCTGGGAGAGGTGACATCTGATACTGGCTGCATCTGTGAGGCTGAAAGCACCGGTCCCCAGCTGGCATCACAGAGGCCAGGATGTCTCCATGGGCCCCAGGGCAGCAGAGAGCAAGGTAAATATTTCTCTAGAAGCTCAGCCTGGTGTTTACTCACACCACCTCTGTGCACCATACATTATAGATGGGGGCAGTAGAGCAGAACATGCTGTGATGGCTCCTGAATTAAATAGAGATGGAGGAGCATGTGGGGAGGTGGTGTTTGTTCACACCCAGCCCTTGTTTGCTGGCTGCTGCTCAGTGCCAGAGCTGTGCTGAGTTCCTGCTGGTGGGCCACAGGAGAGCCATGGGCTGGTGCTGCAGCCTGGCTGGGGATACCTGGGACAGCAGGTGGAGAATCAACCAGTGCATTCCTGCAGAACAGTTGAGATATATTTCACCTCAGTTTAAATAATTAAAAAAAAACCAGTTTAGGCAAATCATGAAGTCTCTTAATGGGGGGGCACTTCAAAACCTTGCTATTGGAACTCCCACTGCAGAGATGAGTGGCCAGCCATCTACACAGCCTTCTGTGCCCATGGTTTTCAAGTACAATGGACTTTAGGTAGCAGTCTTCTGCCCGAAAAATACATATTTGTGTATCTTTTTGATAGGTCCAAAGACTTTCCAAGCCTGGCTGGAAAGATCTAAAGAATGATGGAGCACATCAGCCATCATCCTGGGGTGAAGGACTAGCACATGGCTAGTGGGTACTTTGGAAAAATGGTGGTAGTGGTGGTATTATCCTCATAATCAGATATTGCCACCACTGTTATTTTCTGGACCTAGGAGAGTTTGATATGACACTTTCTGGGCTGACACCTTCTGTATTGTTAAATAAATGAGTGTGCCTCAAAAGATAAATCTCATGTGAAATCTCAGAATCACAGAATGATTTAAGTTGGAACCTTAAGGCTCATCCTGCTCCCCCTACCCTGCCATGGGCAGGGACACCTTCCACTCTCCCAGGTGGCTCCAAGCCCCAGTGTCCACCCTGGCCTTGGACACTTTCAGCAATCCAGGGGCAGTCACAAGCTTCTCTGGGCACCCTGTGCCAGGGCCTGCCCACCCTCCCAGGGAGGATTTCTTCCCAATATCCCATCCATCCCTGCCTTCTGGCAGTGGGAAGCCATTCTCTGTGTCCTGTCCTTCTATCTCTTGTCTCCAGTCCCTCTCCAGCTCTCCTGGAGCCCCTTTAGGCTCTGCAAGGGGCTCTGAGGTCTCCTTCTGTGACAATGTTCAAACTCCACCTGGGCATGGTCCTGTGCACCCAGCTGGAGGTGAACCTGCTTCATCAGGGCTTGGCTTTGCCGATCTCCTGGGTTTCTTCCCAGCCCCAGCACTCCAGGACCCTGGGAATGACGTCCCCCGTCCCCTGCAAGGCTGCCCAGCCTCTCCAGCCCTTTTTGGCACTGGAAGGCTCTAAAATAAATGGTTTTAGCTTCCATTTTATTATTTTACACTGAAACTTATTTCAGTTTCCTTTATGGGTTTAGAAAGGTTTATATTTTATATTCCTTACTTTCTGCTGACATATCCCTACCCCTTCTCCTGACACAAGGGCTGTTGCTCTGCAGCTGTGAGGACTCCTGGCCTTGCTAACAGATGTACCATTTGTTATTACATTGTTGATGTCTCCCAGATGTCTTTGCACTAAGCAGAGGAGTGTTTCAGGCTGTTTGGTGTCATGGTGTCCCATCTCTGCTTTAGCATTCACCATCCTTCCCAGTCCTTAATTCCCCTTTTCCTGGCCAGCTGTGGCTGCTAAACCCTCAAATGCGTCTAGGAAGATTTCCAAGCTGAACAGGTGGACCAAGTGTCGCATCTACCTTGCGCAGTGCTCTATACTGGTGCTGGGTTCCAGCCCCAGCTGTTGCAGCCATTTCTGATGGGTTTGGCTCTCCAGAGGATGAAATGTCTTTTTCAAGCTTGCCCAAGAACAGTTTGCACCTCTGAGCTTGCTGCCTCTTCACAGGATGTTTCATGCCAGAAACCCTCTTGGCTTGAGTTTGAAATGTTTTCAATATTAAAAATCCCAGCCCAGGCTGATGGTGGCCTGGCCACACAAGGGGAAGAGAGCTCTTGAGAGAGAAGAAAACCCATTTGCACCTTGGCCCTCTGCACTGTCACTAGCTGGGATTACTCTGCAGAGAGCAGAACCTGGTAGGGAAGGCTCAAACAAATAAGCAATGGGAGTTCTGCACACAAAGTGGAGGAGCTCAAAGGTGGATTGAGCTGGGCAGCTTGGCATGAAGAGGGGCCCTCGGGGGCTGCCTGCAGAGCAGCCCCTGTGAGACAGGGCAAGCTCAGCCTCCTCCTTCCCCTCAGCAGGACTGAAGTTCCTGCAGCAGAGGCTTTGAAGAAACAAGGAAGGGAGGCCAGGCAAGGCTGTGGCAAGCTGGGAGAGGAACAGGCCGAGCATTATCCATGCTGGCTGTGCTCCCGTGGAGGTAATCTCATAGTTATTTTAGTCTCCAGCTGGGATGCTGCTCTGATCCCAGCTTTTGCAATATCCCGCCAAGCCCAGGCTCCAAATCTGCCCTTGCTGCCTTCTGAGCAAGGTGGGACCACATGGTGAGAAGCTGCCAGCATCAATCTAGGGGAAAGACCTTTACACTGCTCTCTTTTTGTGCCTTGCTGCCCATTTTGGGGCTCCTGGGAAGGGAATCTTGGTCTTGGGCTTGGTTGTTTGGTTTGGGGATTTTCCCCTCTCTGTAATACCTGGATTTAAAGACAAAACTGGAGCATTTGGATCCATGCCTCCTTATGCTGAGGAGTTCCTTGCTCTCTAATGTTGGATCCCAGAAATCTGGGGGTTTTGAGCTTTTTGTGCTTTCAGGCACAGACCCACTGGAAAACACTGCTTTTGACCTGAGGCCTTGGGAGATGGCCTCTAAACATGAGTGGTGAAGTAGAAATCACAAGTGTGTAGTGAATTAGAAGTGTATGCTTTTACATGGTGATGGGTTTTAAATTTGAGGCTTTTATCATATAGTAGTAGGTGTGGAACAACATGGAGATTTTTGGGCATTGTCTCTTTGTTCATCTTTCTTCTTTCTGCCTTCTTCTTCATGGTTTTCAGGGAGTAGTTTCTGGTTGGTCAGTCAGTGTCACTCTCAGGGTCATGGTAATCTAGTTATTGGGTCAAAAGTATAAATAATATAGGTATTAATTCTCTATTGAACTGTTTAGCCTTAAAAGACCTTGTAGCAGTTGCATCTGTGGCCATTTTTCCTCACTTCTGGCAGGTAGCTGGAAGTGCTGTTGTACTCTCTGTACTTTCTGATGAGATATAATAAACGTCCAAGCCTGAACATAAGAAAAACTGTTTTAATCATGTTTCTTTTAATCCTGGCTCTGAGGGAAAACAGTCGAGACTGATGACAAACCACTAATTAAATAGTGCAAAGTCCCCGCACTGCTGGCTACACCCTAAAACCATCCCATACAAACATGGGAACTCTCTCTCCTGGGAGATGCTTGGTTTGGGTTTGTGTCCTGGCAATGCATGAGAAGGCTGCAGAGAAGCTCAAATCTGAGTTTCTCTCTGTTTATCAGCAAGGCTGGCTGCTCCTCCAGCAATATTTCTGTACCATCCTTGGGGTCTGGAATAAGTTACAAGGATCATATCTCCTGGACACATTGGCCACTTGCTCTGGGTAGCTTCAAGCTCCCTGATAACCCCAGCAATATTCCTCAAGCAGCAAGGCTGAGTCGAATCAGCTGCAACTGCTTCTGGTCGTCATACCCACAAGGATTTGAATCCTAGCCCAGTTTCAACTGGACAGTGCTTTGCTTTGGTGGGTTCCCGGAGCTGGATCATCTTGACACTCTTTGGAGTTTGGTTTGCTTCTTTGTTTTCAGGGTGGAAAAGGAAAACCCAGCTGGTTTGGGGAAAAGGGTGGATGGAAAGGCCCTGGTTTAAAGCAAGCTTTGCTTTCCTAGCCAGGTTGTTTTAGGAAGTCTCCACATGCCTTGAAATAGATTAAGTATGGCTCCAGGGGTCATTTGGAGAGTGAGCACTGTAAAAAATGCAGATTTCAGGACAAGCCTTATGCACTGTGACAGTTTAAAGTACCCCTGAAGGGCATTCGCTCAGGCAGAAACGCACTTTATTTGGAGCACATTATGAATGAGACAGGGGAGCAATTTTTTTTGCTGGAGATGGGCAGAGGATCAATTAAGCAGAGCAGAGAGCACAAAGCAAGTCAATTTGCAAAAGGGCAAAACACAGGAGGTGGCTACATTCTGTCTGGCTTCCAGGGTGTTCTCTCTGCTGGAATGGAGCTGGGGAGCCCGAGTGCCTGTGGAATCCCTGGTGAAGGAGATTTGCCTGCCCTGAGGAAGAGGCTCATTGTGGTGCATTGCAGGCACTCTTCCAGGGGCACTGGGTATCCCCTTGGCTCTGTTCTTCCTCTGGTTATCCTGATCATCAGGGGGTGGGCAGCTGCTGGGACTCAACTGTGCCATTCCAGGATCAGCTCTCCAGGTGCTAACAGCTCACTTGGTAGCATGGAAATACTAGGAAACCAAACTCTGAGAATTTTTGGAAACAGAAAAAGGAATGACGCCAAGCCCATTTGTGGTTTTTGGGTCAAAGGGGGAGGGCTGACTGCCTTGGAATTGAATTTATTTTCTTTTTGAAGGGCAGGGACTTTGCCTAGGTTGAAGGCAAAATGCTCAGAACTACAGAATCTTACTGGATGCCAAAGCCAAATTTTTTTAATTGGAAAAGGAAATAAAGAATGAAGGACTTTCTTGGGATTTTTCCCAGAGCCTCTCTGAAAGTGGCTGGGGAAGAAAAGTAAGATGGAAGGAAGCAAGAAGGAATTCTTAAAACTCCTTGGGTGTGCATGTTTTTGTGCTCCATGGGATGTGCATGAGTTAACATCACAACTGTGAGGACCACATACATCCTGAACTTCAAATTTCATGACCTCAAAGTATATCCTTAATAACCAAAAGCATCCTTCTGAATTTTGAGAAACCATGAATCCAGCTGAGTGCTCATAACTTAATTGGAATATAAGATGAGAAAATTATTTCACTGTCCAGTGAGTGGTGGGCAACCTAGAATGGCCATGGGACTATTTGTGGACATGGTTTAGTGGCGGCCTTGGCAGTGCTGGGGGAATGGTTGTGCTCAAGGATCTTAGAGAGCTCTTCCAACCTTAATGGTTACCTGATTCTGTGATTCTGCTGCCATCCTGTGTCACTTGGTGCAGGCCCTGTAACAAGCACAGCTATTCTGCTGCTCCTTATCTTCAAGGACCTGTCCAGAGGGAGCTGAGGGTTTCATTCAACACAAAGAGCCCTCAGTTTTCCCCTTTGGCACCAGCCCCTAGCAAGAAACTGCTCATAGTTATGGGCAAAAGAGTGGGATTTTTGTAAAATGACAGCTCTTCCCACTCCCTGAGGGTGCAGGTCCCTGTGTAGATCTTTCCATCAATGAAAACATAACCATCATATGATTTGTTCTATGTTTACTTTGGCCACGCTGATATTTCAGTCCCTAAAATTCCTGCTGTCTCCTGCAGTGGCTGAGTATGCCCAGCCCCAGTAACTGTCCCATGAACTTCCCCTCCATCCTGTCCCCTGTGTGGCTGGAAGCAGCAACCCACAGGCTTCAGCTGGAATCACAGAGAGCAGCACAGCAGCTTGAAGCAGCCTTCCCTCTGGGAACCACCCAGCTAACGAGCTGTGACACGGGCAAGTCTCCCTGTCTGCAGTAAACCCTGGGCAAGCCGCTGCCAGAGGCAATTGCAGACTCTGGGGTTTGTGGATAACCTTGTCAGCAGGCTGTTAGTTCTGCTTGTTTGGGTTTTGTTGCTGTCTGTCCTGACACACGGAGATGTTGGCGGAGATGTTGGCGGCAGTGACACCAGACATTTCCCTACCAGATGGATGTGCCTTGCCACCCTTGCAGCAACGAATCTCTTCCTAATACCTGATCCCAACCTGCCCTCTGTAACTTGGGAGAGCCGCTTGGATTTCATGGGAATGAGGAGCTTTGGTGTATTTGAACAAAAAAAAAGCATTTCTGAAGATGGCAGGTGCATTCTGTCTCTGTTTTTGGCTTACCTCAGATGATCTCTAAGATCTGTTCCAACCCTAACCATTCCATGATTCTGAAGTCCCTTTAGTGTGGAAAATTCTGATTTGCAGGCAACACTTAGCTCTCCATGTTTGGAAGATGTGTATATCATACACAGGACTGACAGGGCTAGCCAAAATTTTCCTTTAAAAAATATAAGCAAAGAGGAAACTGTGTTTCAAATGCAATGAATGCTCATTTGAGTGTTTGTTGTTTCCAGGAAAAATTATGGCATTTTCATCAAGATAGCTATTTAAAATGTGCTTTGTATTGCAAAGGAAGCTGGTTTGGGTTTCTATGAAGAATTAGGCACTTATTTATTGTATCTTCTAGGTCCTGTGCTCTAAACATGATATTTTTCCAAGCTGAAGTACTTTATGGGTTTTTAATCCTTTATTTCTGCAGAAGTGTTTTTTTTTCCTCCCACCTCACGTAAGTTCCCAAAGCTCTTCCTGTGATTCCCGTGTACTCTTTCCTAAAGTTCGTATTGTACTAGATGTGCTTGGAATCTCCAGGAATGTATCGTTCCACCTTAGCAGTTAGAACTGCATGGAGTGCCCATGGTGTACCCACATAATCTCTCACACTCCATTAAATATGTGCAGGGGTCTAAGAGAGTGGCATGAGAGTTTGATACCAATTGTTTTTTCCCCATGAGCTTTTGCCTTGAGATAGATCTCCCTCAGCCCCAAGACCTGCCATTTCCCTGGGAATGCAGTCAGATCTCCAGGGTTAAATGCCACACATGTGGTTTGGCCTGAAAATATCACCAAAGGCATCACCTTCACTGTGGGGGGCTGTTAACTGATTTGATAGCACCTACCCCTCTGGGGTCATCTCCTTGGAAATAACCAAAATCTCCCTGATGTTGCTCTGGAAAAGCTTCTACAAAGGCTCTTCTGATGCTTCCCAGAGGAAGAAGAGGATGAAGGAAAGCCTAGTATGTATTTAGATAAATCAGCCCCCAGCCACATTCCCTTGGCTGAGCTAGAGCTTGGCATTCCCACCACATGGCTCAGTAACTGGAGAGCCAGGGCTGAGCTTCAGTAGCTGGGGCTGAGTAGAGATCCCAGTGGAGGGGCTGGTCAGGGCCACCAAGGTTTTTTAGTGCCCTCAGGGCCCTGACAGGGATGAGGAGAGACTCCTTGACAGCAGTTTTGGGACTGGCAGCTTCCTAACTGGAAGCTTCAGGTGAGGAAGGAGGATTGTGAGGTGAGATATGAACTGATCTTTTCCACAGGGAACAAGGAGGAACCAGCAAGTTTGGATGTTCAACCCAAGTCACTTCACTGGAGAAGCTGCTTCTGCTTTTCCAAAAATACATCCTTGAAAAGCTTTCCAAGTTGGGCAGCCAAGAGCAAAGCCACTCAGAGCCACCAGTTGCTTTGAAAAGCTGGCACCATAGTGGAAAATGCTGCACTCACCTGGCAAGGCACACTGGGCAGTAAAAGATGCTCCCTGGAGCTGCTGTTTGTGCATGGTCTTATGTGCTCATGTGGGTTTCCTTAGTTATTCTTGCATTGCCCTTATGACTGTTGCTATTAATTACTGAAAGAAGGAAGAGCCTGATTATGTCAGGACAGAGAGGCGAAGGAGAGCTCCAAGCTGCACAAAGCCCTTCTCCCTATCTTGAAGACAGACCATAAAGACTAGGTGCCCTTTCCCAAGCTTCTGTGTCTTCCTTACAGCTGTAGCTGAGGAGAACCTTAAGACATGAATATAAGAGAAGACAGCACATGGCCCTCCTGGAAAGAAGGGAATGATGTGAACTATTCATGGCATCTCCCTCTGATTAGATGTGACAGCAGAGCACTCTAAGCACTGTCTCAGGAAACCAAATCTAGGCAAAATGTCTGCTTCCATCTCCCCCAGCCCATCCCCTCCAGCTGCAGCTGAGGTATGCCTGCAATGCCTGACTGTGTCATGTCTGGCAGAAGGGTCTGTTCTCAAAAGTATCTAAGAGAGCTAGAAATTAATTTCAGTAATGGCTCAAAAAGTGAAAACTCAGCTCTTCTGCCTGCTCATTTCAGGCTGGCAAGTCAAGAGAAAGCAATTGTGGCTACAGTCCGCCCCATTTGGCATCCCAGCTGGTGCAGATGCCTCGTTGAACAGGTGCTGGTGTTTGGGTCCTGCTGTTCCTGTGCACACTCTGGTGCTCTATCTGTGGGGTCCAGAGCTGCTTGGGCAGCAGCGATTCAGCAGCCCTGCTTGAGGGGACGTCACCGCCCTCCCCATGGTGGCAGCAGCTCTGCAGGGTCAGAGCTCTGCATCAGGGGGCCTTGGTGACTGCACTGTGGCCTGGGCAGCCGGAGGGGCCCAGGCTGGCAGCAGCCCTGCCTCTGCCCCTTATTGGCAGCCCTCAGTGGCCATCCCAAGTCATCCCAGCTTGAGAACCTTGGGGGTGTCCCTGGTGAGGTGGTGTCTCAGCCTCAAGGGCTTCAACTGCAGGCCTGGGAGATGCTTTGGGCAAGTGCCAGAGCAGCTGGGTTTCAGGAAAAAAGCATTGCCCAGGGGCTGCTTATAGCCTCTGACACCCAGTTCCTCAGGGCTCCCCACCACCCTGGCCCCTCAGGTGCCTCCTGTCCCCTTGTAGCCTCCTGGCACNAACAAACACCCTTTCCCCCTCTTCCCCAATGCCCTGCAGACCCTGGGCAGCAAAAGAAAGATCCTGGACCTCTGTGGATGACAACCGCAATTTCATATTTCCATGCTGAGATGAGGTCTTCCCTGCAGGGTCAGGTGGCCTGAGCAGACGGAGCTCCTGGGATTAGTTGTTCATAGACTTCCACAAGCTGCCGCACTGGCTTCCTACCCCCCACCCTTCTGGAGGTGGTCTTGCACCTTCTGAAACCTGAAGAATATGGAGCTCTCTGTGCAGCTTTTAAGAGTTGCAGGGTTTGAAGTGCCAAGCTTGAGATGGCAGGGCTGATGTCATCAGTCAGGTCCTGAAGGGCTGGAAGAGAGAGGAACAGAGCCATGGGCAGATCCCAGATCTGTGAGGACCCTGTAAGACCCGTGTGCCAGGGCCATCCCAGCCAGCTGGGCCAGGAGGGAGCAGGGACCACCAGGATCAGCCCGAAGCTGCTAGCCACAAATCCTCCATGTGCCCCTGAAATCTCTGTATGCTCTGCCCACGCTGACCCCCATCGGCACACGGAGCAGAGCCCTCCACAGCCAGGGTAGGGCTTGCGGCTCCTCCTGACAGCCATCGCTGTCCTCACCCCTGTAGATCAACCAGGTCTCTTCCTGCTGCCTCCTCAAGTACCGCCCTGCGATTCCTGGGAATACAGAGCTTGTCATGAACCCTGGCCCAGATCCTACTGTGGTAGGACAGGGAAGGAGCCCGGGCTCACCCATGAACCTGATGGCTGCTTGTCGCAGGGGCTCCTGTGGGCTCTGCAGGTAGGGCAGGGCCCGGCGCAGATGCTCGGCGGCTCGGCTCCTGTCCTCTGCCAGCTGGAGAGAGCGGCGGGAGGGAAGGGTCGGGCCGGGCTGTGCCCCTTTGGCAGGCGCTCCCCGCTTTGGCCGGCCCCGGCCTCCCCTGGCCGCACAGCCCTGAGGCGCGGCCAGCAGCCGCTGGGCCGGGGCTCGGTCGGCACCCGGCTCGGGCCCACAGGAGCCTGGAGAAGAGCCCGTGCGGCCCCTGCGTGCAGCACTGGGCAGGGCCACAGCTGCCAAGCGCACGCAGTGGGCACCGCGCTCAGGGGGCTTCTCCAGGCTGAGCCTGGCGCTTCCAGGCCCTCCTTACCAGGCACTCGGCAAACTTCCACAGCTGCTCCTTCTTCATCAGCTGCTTTAGACGCCTCCTCTTCAGGAATTTCGCCGCACAAAGCAGCGTTTCCCGAGAGGCCTGGAGAGCAGCAGAGATGTGCAGATGGCACCGCAGCTCAGGGCACAGGAGCCGCGTCCCTGTGCCAAGGCCTGGAGCATCCTGCAACCCGGGAGGTGCCAGGGCAGGAGGCAGCTGAGCTACTTCCCAGGGGGACACCGAAAGCCCACAAGTCCTCACCTCTGCCACCTGCCGATTCTCATCATGGCAGTGGAAGAAAAGTGGTAGCAGGCTTTGGCTCACATATTTCTTCAGGGGCTTTTTTCCCTTGTCCATTACCAGCTCCATCACTGCTTGGAAGAGGCAGATGGAGAGCAGGTGCACATGGTTCTTGTCCTGTTGGAAAGGAAGAGGAAAAGAACAAGCAATAGTTTCCCCAGGTCCACCTGGGCACAGGCCTGAAAATCCACAGGGCACAAAGTGTCCGGGCCGCACCCAGTGGCTGTGGCTGGGGGCACAGAGCCTTACGTTGTCAAAGAGTGGCAGGAGGGACTCAGCCAGATGCAGGGCAGTGGGACTGGATATTAGGGTGGCTCTGTCGTGGAGCTCATTCAGGAATACAGAGAGGATCAATGCAACCGCCTCTCCATCTGCATCCTGCAGTAGGCCCATGAGGCTCTGTGTCAGACTCCGGATGCCTTCGGCCTGTGTGGGAAACAATGCTGCACTGTGAAACCATGAACTGTAGAATCATAGCATATTCTGAGTTGGAAGGGACCCACAAAGATCATCCAGTCCAACCCCTGGCCCAGTGCAGACACCCCAACAATCCTAGCCCGAGAGCATTGTCCAAACACTCCTGGAGCTCTGGCAGCCTTGGGGCTCTGCCCACTCCCTGGAGAGCCTGGGCAGTGCCCAGCACACTCTGGGAGAAGAACTTTTGTCTAATATCAAACCTAAATCTCTGCCCTGACACAGCTCCAGCTGTTCCCTCGAGTGCTGTCACTGGTCACTAGAGAGCAGAGATTGGTGCTGCCCTTCCACTTCCCTTGCAAGGAAGCTGCAGATCACAATGAGGTCTCCCCTGAGTCTCCTCCAGGCAGAATAAGTCAAGTGCCCTCAGACACTCATCCTATGGCTTCCCCCCTAGACCCTTCACTATTTTCATATGCTCCTTTGGACAATCTGTCGTAGTTTCATGGGTTTTTTATATTATGGTGCACACAGTACTTGAGGAGAGGCCACACCAGCCCAGAGCAGAGCAGGATATTCCCATCCCTTGCCCAGCTGGTGATGCTGTGCCTGATGCATCCTAGATGTTCTCCTAGCTGCCAGGGCACTGCTGACTCTTATTCACCATCACAGGATCCACTGCACAGCTCTCCAGTCTCTCATTCCCTGCTCTAGCCACACAGGCTGCCTGTGCCAGGTGCAGCATCTGGCATCTGCCCTTGCTCAACTTCATATGGTTGGTGATTGCCCAGCCCTCAGATCTGTCTCTACAGGGGCTTTGGCCTTGAGGAAGTCAACAGCTCCTCCAAAAGTAGTATCTTCAGCAAACTTACTTAGTATTTCTTCAAGTGCAAATGACTTGTGTCCAAGTCATTTATCAATGGCTGTGCCACCAATGCCACTCTGGTGCTGCAACCCCACCCTGCTGCCGCAGAGCGCAGAGGCCAAGGGCCTGTCCCAAAGCACTCGGGCAGCTAAACTGCAAGGCAGGAGAGCTGGGAGCAGCTGCCCCCGCACCTGAAGGCCAGCCAAGCCCAAGGGGCTGCTTTCCCCAGCACAGCTTCAGCTGCCGCCCTCTTCTCACCAGCAAGGGATCCTTGCTGAGAACCACAAGGCCTCTGAGAGCCAGGTGACGCTTTTCCTTGGATTTGCTCTGCAGGCGCCTTGAAATGATCTCCAGGGCACTGTCACTCCATTCCCTCATGTCATGGCACTCGAGGACCTGAAAGGCACAGGGCAGAGACAGGAGACCTGGCCGACAGGAGCCCAGAACCACACAGGGCTGGGCCCAGACAGCAGCACGGGGCATGGACACCATCCCAGGCTGTTGTGGCTTCAAGAGGGCACAGAGCTGGGAGGCAGCTCAGTGAGGCAGCGATGGCCATCAGGCTCACCTCCACAAGGAATGCCAGGGCAGGCAGATCCCAGCGTGGCTCCTGTGTGCTGAGCAGCCCCAGCAGGCGGAGTGCAATGCAGGAACACAAGTGGTTTGAGGTACGGTGCATCTCCCTGGAAGGCAGCAAAAGGCACTAAGACCCTGAGCTAGCAGGGACAAACATCTCCCAGGACTAACTCATACAGTTCTCTCTTTCCCCACCATCCTGAGAGGGGACCTAGGCCCTTTGAGATGTGGCTGCTCCTGGGTACCCTCCTCTCCCAGCTTTTCCAGTCTGCTTGGCTGTCCCTCAGTGACAAGGCTCACTGGCCCATGACCACAGGTATTGTGTGGGGCACCCCGGGCACAGAGCACAAATGCCAGGGGCAGGGAGCAGAGGATCTCACCTGGCCAGCAGACCCATGGCATAGTGGTGGGTGTCAACACAGAGCAGTGTGTCCCAGCCATACTTGCGTTCCATTGCCACCAGTAAATCCAGACATCGCAGATGGCGGAACAGTGTCCTCATGGTCTGCACTGCAAACCTGTGTGCAGGCAGAGCAAAGCCCAGGTCATGCTGGGAGCACTGGCTCCTGCTCTGGGAACATGGGAGAAATGGGATGGAGCACCTGTTGATGCTGATGGGAAGGCTGAGTTGCTCCTGGCATCCCCTCCAGAAGGTATTGACTTCCTTTGTCATATCTAATGTGCTGGCAAAAACTTGGAAGAGCAGAGCCACCAGGAGGCGGGGGGAATATTCCACAAATGATGCTGGGCACCAGGGCAGGCGGAGAATCTCCCAAACCACTCTGGTTGCCTGCAAAGGATAAAGTAACCAGAGACAGCACTCAGTGCAGGAGGGTAGAGAGCTGCTGGAGAGGTGACCTTGGGGTGAGCAAAAGCCAGTTCCAGAAACTCACAGCCAGGGCAAAGACTCTCGTTCTGTTCCCATCAGAGGTGGACACTCTGTGCAGTGGCCAGTCCTCCAGTACACAGAGCAGTGTTGGCAGCACTTTCTCCACTGCTGTTCCTGATGAGGCTATTGTCCTCCACATGACTGTAGCAGCTCTGTGGGACCAGAGCTGTGTGTCAGAGGATCTCAGCCACAGCACCATGGCCTGGGCAGCAGTGGGAGCCCAGGTGAAAGAGCCCTGGTACCCTGAGGGGCAGGAAGGGAGCATGGCAGCAGGCTGGGGCAGCTGACATGCCACAGCTGGGAAAGAGAGGGCCTGGTGGCTCCTGGAACTCTCTGCCTATCAAAGCACATTGGACTGGCTGTACAGGGTGATGGGCCCTAAAAGCTGGTGAGCCCTGAGGCCACAAGGAAGGTGGCTTCCGTACCTGTCACATGATGGGGCACAGCGCAGGAGGGTGACTGCAACATCAGCAGGGTGTGCCTCGGTCAGCCTCAGGATGTCCATTAACATCCTGTCATCTGGAGGTGCATTGGATACAAGTCTCTGGTGTGTGCTCCTCACAAAGTCTGGCACCTGGAAGAGGCACAGGGAGAGCTGGAGAATTGCCAGAACAACAACTTCCCCAGCTTCCTCTGAGAAGTGCTTCCCTTCCCACTGCACTGCTGTGGTTTCAAAGGCTGAGGGGGGCCCAGCAGACCCAGCTGGAGGAGCCACTCAATTCCTGGGGGGATCCAGCCCCGTCCACAGGCTGCTTACTTCATTTGGGTGGGAAACAACTCTCGCCCCAAAAATATCCAGGTTGGGGGCAGAAGCCTTCATGTTTGCCATGCTCTGAGTGGCTGTGATGTCAGTGTTGGCCATGTGGTCAGTGTGATGTCAGGGTTTGCATCCTCATTCTTCTCCACGCTGTGCTGGAAGGCCCTTTGTCCCACGGAAATCTATCCCTAAGGGCTCATGGCAAAAAAATGGTTAAAGCCTTGGGACAACGAGGAACAAGGTGGCTGCACAGGGCCTCCCTGTAACACCACCCTATCCCATTGCCTCCTCTGGACACTGTGGCCACCAGCAGCTGTATCTTGATGTGTTGCAAAGGTCCCTGTGACAAACGGCCACATTCCTTCCCACAGTGCCTACCATCACAAAGGGTCCTGTGACACAATGCCATGTTGCCCTGGGGCCTCCCCCAACCCAGCCAGCCTGCCCTGCTGTGGGGCAGCTCTGAAGGAGCTCTACAGGAATAAAAGACACACTGATGTCTCCTGACCCCCCAGGAACACACGACTGGCGCAGACAGTTCTTACCCTCTATAACCATTGGGGGGACACGTGGGAGCCCCAAGATCAGAGTGTTCTGCCTTAACAGATTTTAAAGGGTGATGATCCTGTACCAAGCAATGAAAAGGATCCACTGTCACTGAGGTTGTTCACAAGCCAGCCCATCTTCATGTTGTGCCCATGATCTAGACAGATCTAGTGTGGGTTATTACTGCCTGCTTGTTTGCCTTTATTGTTGATTGATATATCTCTTTGTCTCTTTCTCCTGTAGGATGAGAGGCATGTATGGAGGTTGCAGTCTGATCTTTTGGGACAAAAAGAAAACCCTGAAGGAGAAGAGAGACTGAGGGGAAACTTCATCAGGGTCTGCATCCTCTCCTCATGAGGAGCAGTGGAGGGACAGCTCCCATCTCTGCTCTCTGTGACCAGTGACAGCACCCAAGTGAATGCCTGAAGCCGTGCCAGGGGAGGTTGAAGCTGGATATCAGGAAAAGGTTCTTCCCCCAGAGGGTAGTGGGGCACTGACCAGGCTCCCCAGGGAATGGGCAGAGCCCCGAGGCTGCCAGAGCTTCCGGAATGTTTGGGCAATACTCTCAGTTGTTGGGGTGTCTGTGCAGGGCCATCCTCAAAACAACACATCCCTACAATCCACATTCCTTTGGATGAACATGATCTCTCCATCAATAAACCCGTGTTTATGGCCAGTGCCTCTCCAGGGATAGACCCTGGAATTTCAGTCTTATTAAAATTCACAGAAAGTTTTGCTATGAATATTTTTTCTGCCTCCTTTTAAATCACGAACGGGCACTCCCTGATGTGCCTCAGTGCTGGCTCCACGTGTGTACTGACAACACTACAGGCGCAGCTCGTTAGTGCATCGGCAGCAGGATAATGATCCTGCCGAGTGTTCCGCTGGGAAAATCTCCTATTTTACAGCTTAGGCTGGTTTCAAACAAGCGGAGCGTCCTCCGGATCCAGTCCTGACTCCAGACTGTGCAAACGTGGTTGTCTGCGTGGGAAACTCGTCCTTAGAGATGGCCACAAACATTCTCCCAGCCAGTAGCCGCCGTCTGTGTCGTGCCCATGTGCTGGAAGATCGGCAGAGGGCAGAGCAGTCCCATCCGAAGGATGGATGAGGACAGTTCCCAGGAGCCGATGTCCCACTGCAGTACCGTGAGTGACACATAATGAAGAGGAGGCCGGGGTGCCCGGTCGACCTCGTCCTCAGGAGGGTGTAGCCAGCTGGGCAGGGTCCCTGACAGAAAATAGGGTGCCAGTGAAAGTGCTCTTGGAGGTGCCAGAGTTCCTTTTCAGCATCCTTTGGGAGAAAGGCAGCAAGCTGTCTACTTACAGCAGTGTGAGGGTCCACCCAGGAAGCAGCAGCTGAGATAAGTTACCTGTTGCACAGGTGCAAGGTCCACCTGGAGACAGACACATCAATAAACACATCCTTTCCACAGAGCTCAGCCAGGGCTGAGCTCAGGTACCTGAGGCTAAGGATGACTGAGGATATGTGGGGGGAGACCCCAGGTGAGGCCAGAAGACCCCTCAGGGATCCAGCACTTGGGGTGGCCTAAGGATTGAGTGGGGAGCAATTAGGGCTTCAAGGGCACAGCTCTGCTTGGGGCTGTTCCTCAGGATGGGGGCTGAGGGGAGCTGCATAGTGGTGGTGCCCTTCCCCATGGCTGATCGTGGCCAGCTACCTGTAACCTTTTTCTATGTGGGCAAGAGTTGACAGATTTTTTGGGGGTGACCTGCTGGTCAGAAAAGGGGGAAGAGCCAGACACTGTGTTTGTAAAGAAGTTCTGCCAGTGCCCAGAGTACCACCAACACTTGGTACCTTTGCTTCTGTGAAATCCCAGGAGCACCTGGGTCGCTGAGCTTTGGTAAGGGTCATTGGCTGCCCAAGGCTGACTTGCTCGTGGTCTCCTGGGCGCTTGACTTTCAGGGGTCCTTGGCACTTGGAATGTGAATGTGCACAGAGGAGTCTCATCCACTGGATATGCTCTTTGCACTTCCCAGCAGATGGGCAGCAGAGAAAAGCCCCAACTTTCCTATCCATGAATTGCAGCCAGAGAAATGAAGCAGATAAGCATCCAGCTGTGCTGCCGGAGTGATGTGCCAGAAAGCCAATTTCTGCCAGGGGCTGGGGGCCAGGCAAGCTGCCAGGGAGCTGCACATTCTGCAGAGGCCTTGGGGAGGGGGAGTGGAAGGCAGAAAAATTGCAAACCCACAGCCCAGATCAGCAGTTTCCTTCCTGCAGCAGCAGCCATGCTCATGAATAGCAGGAAGTATGGAGGAGCAATTGGAGATGAAAAAATAAATAAATCACAGGAGGCAACTTCCCAAGAGTCCCCAGCCCTGTGAAGCACGTTGGGAACAGAGAGGTGCCCGCTACCCAGCAGCCACCATGAGGGGAGCCTAGGGAGCTGCAAGCCCACATCTGTGGCTTCCACCTGCTGCATTTGGGGAGAGCTGACACCTCGAGTTCTCTCTGGGACAGAACCAGCCCTTTCCCTGGGACACTCAACCCTGGCATGGGAGGGCAGTGGAGAGGGCCCCTTCCTCCCCACCTCCAGCAGGCAGCAAGGGCAGAAGTGGAAGTGAACAGAAAGCCTCCAGGGACCAAATTTGCACCTTGTTTCGCTGCTGGGGGCTGGAGGGTGGGAATTTGGCAGCTCTCCTTCTTTGGAAAAGGTCCAGCTGCCTTAGGAGAGAAATTCCTTGCATAGCTTTGCTGTGAAGAAAGTGCTGACCTGTTCGGGGGTGTTTGCTGAGCAAGTGAAGACGAGCCAAAGGCAGCTTGTAGGTGCTGGGAGAAAATGGCCCAGTTTGCTCATCACCAGGGTCAGGCAGAATATCAGGCTCTCTGGGGGAAGTGGTGCCTGGGGACAGTGGCTTTGTGTGCAATAAGGGAGCCCAGGAGGAAGTCCCAACACTCCCTGGCTTCACACACCTTCAGAGAAATGATCCAACTACAGCACAGAGGCTGCTGGTGCCACGCCATGACAGCATCAGAGGTGACCTGGCAGCTACATCCAGACACTGGGGCCCAGGAAAACCTCACTATTCCCAGGGATGAGACCCAGGGGACACCTGCAGAGCTGGAATCTCAGGGTGGGGATGAGACAGTGGGTCAGGGAGGGGGCATTTAGCTATGGTTCTACTCAGAGCACATCTTGGGATACAAGGGACTCGCACAGGACTGCTCACTGCGGTGTCAAAGGGGATTTAAACCAGCAGCAGGTGGCTGGGGGAGAGGGCATGGAGAAGCTGAGATGGGAAATGCACCTCATGCTCACTTCTGAAAATGCTAGCAGGAAAACAAACAGTGTAACTGCAATAAATACGGGAGGCGAATCCGACCTCCTGCAGTGCCAGGAGAGCAGCCACTGCGTGCCTAAAGGAGCGTTGATTTAGATTAGATATAAGGCAACATTTTTTTAGGATGAGAATGGTTGAACACTGGCACAGCTTGCCCAGGGTTGGGATGAATAGGGCTCTGAGCAACCTGGTCTAGTGAAAGGTGTCCCTGCCCATGAGATGGTGTTTAACTGTCCCTTCCAACCCAAACCATTCTAGAATTCTATGATTCCATGTTCCTTTGCCTGGACAATAGAGCAAGGGCAAACCTAAATGTGCTCCTATATCAACACCAGACACCTAAACCAGCTACTCACGGATTTTCAATAAGGGGACACTTCAACTTGCAGACTGGATGGAAGGGTCAGGGAATAACATGTACATGAATGCAGTACATGGTGCCATTCCCCCAGAAACAGTCTGAGAACCACCAGGAAAAGTGGTTCTGCTCTGAAAATGAGGAAATATGTAAAAAAAAAACCAAACAAAAAATAACAAACCACACCAATCCCAGGCAAAAAAAAAAAAAAATTAAGAGTCTGAGTAAAATGTGGAGCAAAGGGCAAATAGGGCAATCCTGTAAAGTCCTCACATAGCTGATGGGAAAGAAAGGAAAAGTACAAGGAAAAGTGATGCTGAGTAGAAGGTCTCCTGGAAAAACAGGAAAGCTGAAAAAACAAATCAAGTCAGTTATAAATAGGCAAGCAAGATGTCTAGGAGCAAGCTGGAGGCTTGCTCAAACCGGTGGTGACCAGCTCAGCCAGTCTTCTGCAAGAACTGGGAGGTAGGAAGAGTGTATAGGGGTGGGATGGACACAGAAAGAGGGCTTTCCCCTGAGGGCATTCACACTCCCACTCATTTTTTTCCCTCAAGGTGGGAAAGGCTCTTAAATTAGAATAGAAATCCTCGTGAGGTTATTCTAGAGGGACAAGCTAAATGTCCTGGACAGTTTGGAAGTGGCCAGCATCGGGATGGGGACATTGATCCTGTCCTAGGGGAGTACGAGGATCCTCACATGAGCATGGGGATCCTCAGAGAAGCAATCCTTCTTTGGGGCCACTCCCCCTCCCCAGAAGGGAGCCTGTGTATCCTGTCACACGGAACTAGGGCAGAACCTCAGGGCATCCAGCTGCTGAGCAGCCTGGAGAAGTTCAGTCCTCAGTGGGGAGCTGGGAATTTCCTTTTCCCAGGGAGGAAACAGCTCCTATTTTGAGTCTTACTGGAGCCAAGGACGTTAAGTTCTTTTTTTCTCTTCTTTTTTTCCAAATGAGTCAAAATTGACCATTCCTCTGCAGAGGACATGCTGAGTGCAGCATGGGAGAGAAGAGGTGACAGCCTCGAGGCTCCTGGGACAATCCCCAAGGAAGCGGCAGGAACTCACCAGGATCTTCCATTTTGGGTCTGTTTCCTCTGTGTTACCTGCACACAGGAAAAGTCCGGGTGTGTTCCAGGACCCACAGCATCCCCAGGGCACTGCTGCTCCCTCATGCAGCCAGCGCCCTGCACTGCAGCCTGTGCCCAGCTCCCTGTGAGGCCAAAAAGCCATGTCACTGCTGCGCCTGCCAAGGTGACAGGGATGCTTTCAGGGCTGTCCCCCAAGTGACAGCCTGGACTCAGCCCCATTACTCCATCCTGGAGGTCTTTGTCTTGCCTGGCTGGATTTCAAAGCTCTTCCTTGAGCAAGCACCTGTCTGGCAATGCAGGTTCTTTTCCTCCAGTTAAAAATGAACTGCTTTTCAAGTGGTCCCTCTGGAAGGGTTGGTGAGGGGAAGCAGGAATCCAGATGAGTTTCCTTGCTTTGTGGCTGCTGGCCCTGGCTCACACCCAGCAGAGAAGGCAGTCAGTGACGAATTGAATTGAACTGCATTTTGGGGGGAAAACAGGAAGGTGGCAGGGGCACAGTCCATGGAAAAGAGGGAGATCCTGGGAAACCCATCCCAGCCAGGACTTGGAGGCTATGGATAGCCCCCGCTGGCCTTAGGAGGGATGTGGAGGGGCTGGAGCTGGCAGCCGGGGTGTTCTAGTGTGGGAGGATGACTCCTTCCTTGCATGAGCAATTCAGGCATCACAGAAGGTTTTGGGAGCTCTCCCAACCTTCCTGAGTTTGGCAGAGGTGAGGAACAGCTCTTCTTCCCAACGAGTCGCCAGCCCTGCAGGGGGATGGGGGGAAGGGATGGTCTCTCCATTCTCTCCAACAGATCCCTCGGAAGTTTGGGGGGACCAAACCTGCACGCTGCACCTGAGGCGTGGATGCCCCGATGTCTGAGGTGGGTGCGGAGCTCTGCCCTCCTCCTCTTGCAGTGCTGGCCCGGGACTGCAGAACGAGAAGGGAAAGAAGTGCCATTTCCCACAGCCAGCCGAGAGGCAGGGACCCGAGGGCGAGCCGCCGGGATGAGGCATGCGAGAAGCATCCGCCGCGTCCCCTTTCCCATGGAATGCTTCTCCTTTCTCTGATGTGTGCTGAAGTATTGGTTTTCCTCTGGAGTGGATGAGTCACGGAGAAAGTCGGGAGGGAGCGAGGGCTGCCCGGACATCCCAGGTGCCCTGTCTGCTGGGAAGGCTGCGTGGGAGGGAGCGGGCACTGCCCAGGGGTGCGAGCAGAGGGTAGGAAAGATGAACATGAACCGAGGAGCTGGGGGTGGCTGTGTCCCTGCCGACACCGCACAGGGCTCCCCAGTTCTGGGAGAGGAAGGGGGGATCCCTCCCCGGGGGGTCCCTCCCCTCCCTCCCTCAGTCCCCCTCACCCTTCCCCGCGGAGGAGGTCACTGTGCGTAGGGGTGAGCTCCCAGCTGTCCCTCTGCTGAGTGAGTGGCTGTGTCCCTGCTGGCTCCGCAGAGCTCTCACTTGCCCTTCTCTCTCGGCAATTTCATTGACAATGTCCAGCTTGGGAACGCGCCAGGCCAGCTCTGTCACGTCAGGATTCCGCCAGATGGGAGCTCTCCACAGCAGCGGCCGCGGGATGTGGCCAGAGCTGAGGTCCCCTGCCCAGCAGCTCTGTGTGCAGGGTTCGGGGCTGTGAACTGTGCCACCTGGAACCTGTCTTGCCCCTGCTGCATCTCCAGGAGGTGATGGTGCGGTGGTTCCCCGGCCCCGCTCACCTCCCTGCTGAGCCTCAGCAATCTGTGCCGTCCCATCCCACCCTCTTCGCATACACGGGTGGGGTGAGGTTGGGCTCCAGATCCCGCAGCATTTCTGCTGCCGGCCAGGTCTCCAGCCGCCTCGGGAACATCTCGTGCTCTCTGCAGCCCATCGCTAACACACCCACCAGCTCTGGCTGCCGGGGCCAGGCGTGATGCTGCCCCACTCCCAGCCCCGGCAACCTGGCCTGGCTGAGCTCATCCCCCGCCTACATGGGCAGGTAACGTGCTCCCGACTCAGCCAAGCCCTTGTCCCTGCCAGCTTTCCTCGTTAAAGAATTATCTGGATTTCCAGTTGTTCCCACTCCCTGCCTGTGCTGCCTGGCTCCTTCCCGAACGCCCACCTTTGTGGCTGTGAGTGCTTCACCTCTGGACAGGAGGGATGGTTTTCACGTCATCCCTCGCCACATCGTCGCCAGAGGTGTCAGCTGAAGGCAGGGCATAATGCTGCCCTTTCCTGAGGACATCCTGGCAGGTCCTGGGCTATCAGCAGACACAGATTCTGAGCCAGAGCAACAGATGTAGCAGCAAGACGCAAAACCAGCTGCTCCTAGTGGTCCCGAGCATTCACACCTGGAGGCTGCCCCGGGAGGACGTGGCTTTAACATGGAGAAATGGCATATCAAAGTGGCAGCACCAGCCACAGCCTCCCCTTAGGGATTGGCCCAGATGGGAGAGCAGCGCTGCCTGGCAGTGGTTTTCTGCTCCCTCTGTCTGCTTCAGCCTTTGTTTTTCTGCAGGGACACTCGCCAAATACTGTCCTCCACCTTCTTGTCCTTTATTGTCCCCCTGACCCAATTCCTATGTCCCCTACTGCTCCCCAGCCTCCTCACTCGGCGTGGTGACAGCGAGACTAAGCAGGTCACAGGAGCCTCCGAAGGCAGCTGTGCACAAGCCGTGTTTTTGGGCCCTGGTGACAGCTCGCTGTGCCCGCTGGCATCCCGCCGCTCCCACGGCCCCGGGTTACGGCTCCTCGGGCCCCCCATCCCGGCCGGGCCAGCCGAGCCGGGAGGGGGACATGGGCCCCGCTCATGCATGCCAGCCCCGGAGTCACTGCCGGGGACGCGTCTGGGCAGCAGCAGAGGAGTTTACAACCCCTCCTCTCTGCCCGAAGGAGGGAAAACAGGCCGGTGTCCAGCAGGGTTGCCAGGGTGACATTTTTTGGCAGCCGTGCTGTCGCGGCCGCTAAGCTGGCAGGGGCTGTGTACTGGGAGCTGGGGCAATCCCTCTGTCCCCTCACTGGGGTGCCCCTGCCCGGGGCCGCCCAGCAGCGTGGGACCAGAGGCCGCGGGATGCAGCTGGGAGCCAGGTAAAGGTGGGGGTCAGGGGGGCGCTGGAGGAGCCTCGCAGAGATGAAAAATGCCAAAGCTTTGCTGGAGCTGGGAGCCTGCGGGGTAGGAGAGCCTTTTTGGCTGGGGCTTGGGAAGTCTGGGCTGCGAGCTGCAGAGCCACCATCAGAGCACCGCTGGTTTTCATTTGGTCGGTTTCAAAAGAACTGCCTCCACTGGCAGCGTGGGTGTCCCCCCTCCCGCGGCAGGCAGTGTTTGTTTGCTTGGGAAAAGATGAGCCTCATTATCTGTCCTCAGTGGCTCTCGGACTTTAAAGCTCAGCAGGAGGAGATTTTATAATGGGAAACTGCCCTGGTGTCAGGCAGGCTTTGCATGGAGGTCTGCTGGGGAGGACCATGGCCCTGCTGTGGCACTGGGGACAGCACCAGGGCGGAGACACAGGCGAGACAGGAGGATGGCAGAAGGTGATGCACTCAAACAAGCACGGTCAGGCCAGGCAGAGTCCAGAGGTGCAGCGAGGAGGAAGTGCAGGATGTAATCCAGCTCCACGTTCACCTGCAGCAGCGATAACATCGCTGTGCTCCGTGTGTGGGGAAGTCCAGGCAGGTGGTCAGTGTAGCCCTGGCTGGAAGTGCTGATAACATTGGAAGAGCCAGAATTCCCCCATGGAGCCCAAGCAGCCTTCCTAGAGCTGCCCACAGGCTCTCCCACCCCAGCGGAGCACTCAACCACCTGATCTGTTCCAGTCCATAAAAAGCCAGGTCAGTTTGAACAGGCCTCTGCAATCAGGCAGGATTCTTCTCCATTTTCAAGACTTTTTTTCCAAGCACCATCTTTGCCTCAGGACTCTCTTCCCCCTTGCTCCACACAGTCCAGGCCCTGCAGCCCATCCACTCCTCCAAAATCCCTTCTCGGAAGGGTAGCCTGGTGATTCAGGGCTGCCACGTGTTGCCTTTTGTGCAGCTCAGGTGCTCCAACCTGTACCTGGATGGAAGGAATCCAGCTGCAGGCGAAAAAAAGGCTGGTAAATCACTCAGCATCCAGCTGAGAAAGCACAAATTTAAGAGTCCTGACCACATGAAAACATTCTGCAGCCAAACGAGGCATCTTCGGTGTGTATTCACAGCCTCCAGACCAGGGCTGTGCTGAGGGGCTGCCTGCCTTTGGCGCCGTTGAAAGATTTACAGCCAAAATTCAGAGAGCGCTAGTGTGCCCCTGTGCGAGTTCAGAGCCGAGCAGCTGGATGTCGTGGTTTATCCTGCTAGATCCAAACCCTGCCTTAGACTAAACACGCCTCTGCCATCATTAGTGAATCACTTCTACATCCCCTCGAAGCTTCCAGGCTTTGGATTTCAGAAGCTTTTTGCTGCCGCGGGGCACTAAAATGCTGTGGAAGACAAAGCAAGGTGTGGCAGCAGGTTTTGTGGGGATTATCCCACTGGGATAATCCTGGGGCTGGAGGAAGATGAAAGCTGGGGTATGGGGAGGAGTGAAAGTGGGCAGCAGCCCCAGCTTTAATTTAACCCCTTTCCCGGCACAGGAAGGGTGAGGTGCAGGGCACTGCTGCCCTGGCTCTGGCGTTGCAGCCCGCAGCCAGAGCCGTCCCGGGAGGGTGTGCAGGACCCTGACGGGCTGGGCTGAGTTCACGGCACCATGAAGGAGGCAGTGGAGTTCCCAAGCCCCACGCAGACACTGAGGGCGAGCGAAGGGCCAGGAAAGGAGAACAGCGGGCGCCATGCTGGGAGCGCCCAGCCCTGCTCCGTGCCCCGGGGCTCGGATAAGTGCTGGGAGAGGGAATGAGCTCAGCTCGCTGATTCACTCCCTCCTTCAAGACCAGACCCGGCCTGCGAGCCGAAGCCCAGGGCTTGGTGGAGCAGGAGGTGCCAGGGCAGGTGGAGCAGGAGGTGCCAGGGCAGGTCCTGCGGGCGATGGGTGCCCTTTAGGGGTGAGGGTACTGCTCCCTGACGCCCCGGGCAGAGGCGGGGATGCTCCTCGGCTCGGGATGCTCCTCGGGAAGGATGCTCCTCGGGGAGCAGAGCTGTGCCTCTCCCGCTCACCCATCCCCGGGGAGTGTCCCCGATCCCCTCGCGGCTGCAAGCGCCGACGGCCGTGAGAGCCCCGGTCATGGGGCTGGGGGCGGGCTGAGCCCCGGCCANGGCGGGAAGCCCGGTGCGCCGGGACACGAGGGCACTGGGGCTGGGTGGTACCGGGACCCTGGAGCCGCCGGGGCTGGGGGTCCCCGCTGTGACCGCGCGAGGACCTCGGGGTGGGGCTGGGGGACGGGGCGCGCCCTGCATTCGGCAGGAGGGTGAGTGAGCTCTCTCTCCCCTTCCCTTCCCGCAGGTGCCCCCCGCCGCGGCTGCTGCTCGGGCTCTTTGTCCTGTTGGTCCCCGCCGCTTCCCAGGAGCCGGGTAACGTGCACGGGATGCTGCGGGATGCTGGCGGGGGG
>VXBI01009990.1:628229-654272 GCA_013397375.1 Toxostoma redivivum
CGGGGATGCGGGGGGATGTGGGCGGGGGGGGGCGTGGGGGTGATGCCTGCTGCCGTGCCTAGGGTCCCATACTTCCTGCCTGTCCTGAAGCCTCCCATCCCCTGGGAGGTCCTCCTCAGCAGAAATTTGGGCTGGAATCTCCCCTCGGGCCAAATGCTGGGCCCGATCGAAGCTGGGGGTGATTCCTTCAATGGCCACATTCCTCGTGGCTGCCGAGCCCGGGGGTTCCCGTGTGCTGCATCCCATCAGCGGCCAGGGATGCTGGGGAAATCCCTGGCTGCAGTTCCCTGGGAGGAGAACGGTCGGTCAGGTCCGTGGTGGCTGTGGGACAGGCGGGATGGCGTTGCCCCAAAGTGGTCGTGCTCCATGCGTTAACGGTTTCCCCACGAGTCCTCCCTCGTGGAGGAGGCTGCACTTCCCTGGAAGTGTTGTGAGCGGTCGGGAGCCTCGAGCATGTGCCCTGGGGATGCAACACCTTCCACACCTTTCTGGGCTTTTCCCTGCCTTCGGGGCTCCCTGTAACATCCCGCTTCTCAAGCTGCTAGTGCGCCGGGAGAGGGGAATTCAGTGCTGACTCAGCTCTCCAGCCCTTCTTTCCCCACGAGGCACATGAGCCGGTTCTCCCACTGCCTGTGTTTCTGGTGAACTTTACCTCCCCGACAGGGAAGCTTCCTGCCGGCTGCCAGGCGGGATGAAAGCCCTCCTCCCCTTGCAGCCTGTCTCTGGATGCGTGCCCAGTGCCCGGAGGCGGGAACAGCCACGGCTGACACAGGGAGCCCCCACTTGGATCCCAGGAGTCCCAACTGCCAAAGCAACTGAGCTGCAAGTGACAATCCAAAAACCAGGGTAGAGTGGATTTTCTCTGGGTAGTGGTCTGGCTGTCTTTGGCTTGTGCCAGCACGGTGTGAAGCATCACTCATGTCCCTCTCTGCTGTCACAGGCTGGGGACAATGTTTCTGTTAGTGGCATCCCCAGGTACAGGCGAGCTGGAAGTCAGCCATTAAATCAGTGGATTATTCAGTGGAGCAAGGCTTTGTGTCATCTAGGAACAGCTCTGGCATTGCTCCGTGGGCAGCAGGGTCAGCTGTGGAGGGAAGGAGGCCGGCCAGGGCAGTGGGGATGCCTAGCACTCCCAGAGCACATCTGGGAACACTGGGAGAAGCTCTCTAAGTACCCCAGGCTGCATTTATGATGCTGCTTTCTGTGGCGTGGGTGCTTCCCCAGAGACCGCGGGAACAAAGCTCCCCTTGGAGATCTGCAGAGATGGGAACATCATTCTCATGTGAAATCCTGAACTGGCTATTTTTGGTCCCTGGAGACTGTCCAGTGCGGACGAGCCAAGCTGGAGGGCTGGGAGCTGCTTTAATAGTGGGTACTCAGAGTTATCCGTGCCCTTCCCACCCTCTCTCCATCAGCATCCTTGGGCACTCAGGGCTGGTCAGGACCCTCTGCTGAGCTGCAGGTGCATGCCCCAGCTTTGAGCAGCCACGCTGGGGGCCCCCAGGAGGTTTGCCAGGGCGTGCAGAGGGGATGAGTGCTGGGGGAGCGCAGCCGGCGCCGGTCACCACCGGCAGGGAGGTGCCTGTCTCACCCAGCTGACTTGGCCGTCTCCCAAAGGCAGGCGGCAGATCGGGTTTTAAAGGAATTCAGCGGGTTGGTGTGGTTTTTTTCCTCCTTTTCTTTTTTTTCTTCCCCTCCGCCTTCCCTTGGTTCAATGTCCAAGGACTGCAGGGCCTGTTCTGCCAGCCCGCCTTTGTGATGGCTTCTGGGGAATGTTTGCTCCGAAGGCTGTCCTGGCATGGAGATAACCTTTCTGTTTATCTGCCTGCCTTGCAAATTTGGGGGCTTAGCTGCTCCAAGCTGGGCTGGCCTCTTATCGCTGGATCTCTGGGATTCCTCAGGAAGGGCACGTAGCCATGAGGAGTAGTGTGGAGATGCTGCCACGACTCTGGTCTGGCCAGTGTGGGAGGAATCACAAATAGGGCTGTGAATGACCCCAAGTATGGGCTGGGTCAGACACTGGGGAAATCCCCATTCCCAGGTGGGAAATCCTGTGCTAGGCCCCTGGATAGGGGTGATCAGCTGGCCAGGCCTCCCCAGTCTGGTGGTAGAAGCAACCATGCATTGGAACAGACTGCCCAGGAAAGTGATGGAATCCCTGGAAGTGTTTGAAAAATTTGTAGATGTGGCTCTTGGGGACATGGTTTAATGGTGGACCTGGCTGTGCTGGGTTAGTGGTTGGATCTGATGATCTTGGAGTTTTTTTCCAACTGTAATGCTTCCATGATTCTGTGATCTTCTCTCACACTGAATTTCTGTGCATCAGTTTGGGGCTGGGAGGAGCCCCAAAAGCAGCCCCAGCTCTCTGCTGTGCTGCTGCTGAGAGTGCAGGCAGTACCTGGGAATTCAACCTGCCTCCTCCCACTGTTATGGACAGCAGGTGCTGAAGCTGCAGGTTGAGAAGCTCATTCCTGGTAATTTCCATCCCCAGTGGGCCGTGGGTCCTGCTGGCTGGGATTCCTCACAAGCACACAGTTTTGTGCAAAGCAATTTACAGCCTGTGACACAACTGCTCTGGCGTCAGCACCTGGCGGGTTTGACAAGTGGATCAGAACTTTCCTAGCATTATTTTCTTCAAAAGACATGTGGGAATTGGCTGTGTGCAGCACCCATCATCATGGGTTTGGCTCAGGCAGGGTTGGCACCTCTCAGCTCTGACAGCATCGTTTGACTGCTGAGGTTCCCAGCAGGGGCTGGAGGAACAGGGGAGGACCTGGGAACTCCAGAAGCTCCTCACCTCCTTATCAGCTGGCAGGACTGCTGTTTGCAAAACCTTATCTGTGCTGTGGGAGCTGCTGCTGGGGAGGGGGAGCTGCCGCAAGCTGGCAGCAGCTGGAAGGAGCTGAGGTTGCGGGCATCTCCCTGCAGCACCCCTGGGCTCCTGGTCCATCACCCTGGCAGGTGGATCCCATCCCTCATGCTGTCCCAAGGAGATGGCGGCATGGATGAAGTGGCTGTGCTTGGATGGTGCTTTGGAGCTGGAAATTAGGTTTAAAGAGAGACTGAGTATTATTCCTGCAGAGTAGCTATGCTCCCTGTCCAGAGTTTGCTTCCATTGAAGCACACGACCTTTTCAAGCCCTAATCCAAATTTTTCCATCACTTCTCCAGCTCTGTACCTGAACTTGGCGCATCCACAGCATCCATTCTCCCAGAGCTCTTGCCTTGATATTAGGTTTCCATGCGATGTCTGCTGGCCTAGCATGGCTGTGAGTGCCTAGGAGCTCTCTCCCCACTGCTGCATGTCCCTGGGGAGCTGAGCTGCTCTTCCCTGTGGCCACAGGAAAACCCTGCCCATACACTCCCATATTCTGGAGAAGCAGGCTCTTTTTGCTCTGAAGAGCAGCCTCTCAGTGACACTGCTCCCTATTTATTTTGGCCTGCAGCTGGACTAACCTCCCCTTCCAGTGTTTATGGCGACAAAACTTGGGTGCTGTTAAAGAGCAAATCCGAGCCCTTGGAGAAAACATTTTGCAATCCTGCGTCATTGCCTGGTTTAAAAATCCCTGAGCAGAAAAAACTGTGCTGCTGGGAAACTGGCTTTGCTCCTGGGGGGGATGTCACCACTTCTTTATAAGGAGGGAGGAGCATGTGAAGCATGGGGCGAGGACTCATCCAAGGCTGCATCCTCTGATAAAAAAGAGGGACAGAGACTTCTTACATGAGCCTAGAGTGACAGGACAAGGGTAAATGGCTTCACACTGATAGAGGGGAAGGTTGGGTGGGATATTGGGAAGGAATTCTTCCCAGTGAGGCCCTGGCACAGGGTGCCCAGAGAAGCTGTGGCTGCCCCTGGAGCCCTGGAAGTGTCCAAGGCCAGGCTGGACAATGGGGCTTGGAGCAGCCTAGGAGAATGAAAGGCGTCCCTGCCCATGGCAGGGGGTGGAACAAGGTGAGTGAGGTTTGGTGTCCCTTCCAACCCACCTGTGACAGGGGGGTTCTGTGACAAGGACGCGGTGTCTCCTGCACCACTCTGGCCTGCTGTGACTGTTAGGGATGATACTCTAAGCCCTGGAATAAAAATACCAGCAAGTATGCTGTCTTTTTTCCCAAACTCTTGATAGTTTACCAAGAAAATAATTAATTCTGGCATTTCAGTAGAGTTCAAAGTGCTGAAGGAGACATCTGGGATTAAGTATTGATGTGTATCAGCAGCCCAGAGGTATGGGATTAATAAAACATTCTAATGATTCTTCTGGTGTATCTGATGATATTCGGGAAAGCAGTGGAGAGGAATGCTTTCCAGGAGCATGCTGCATCTCTCTGACCGAGTGTGCAGCCTGGAGGCAGTGGCTTGGATGTTAGGAAGAAATTCTTCCCTCTGGAGGTGTCGTGGCGCTGGTACAGGTTGATGAAAGAAGCTGTGGCTGCCCTTGGATCCCTGGAAGTGTCCAAGGCTGGGTTGGAGGGGGCTTGGAACAGCCTGGGACAGTGGAAGGTGCCCCTGCCCATGGCAGGGGGTGGGACTGGATGAGCTTTAAGGTCTCTTTCCACCTAAACCACTCAGTGAGGTTCCATGATGGCTGAGCTCCACCTCACCCCACATTCCAGTTTCCTCCCTGCCAGCTGTGGGGTTGCTCTCCCTGGCTCTCCTGTCTTCCAGCCACATCCCTCATCCTTTGGGTTAACCCTCGTGTGCCCTGTCCTGCTGATGGGTGGGAGGTAATGCAATAATTTAAACTGGTGCTAAGTCCCCTTAAATCCTGGAGATTGGGAACAAGTCCCTGACTTTGTGGACAGAAGAAGGGATGTGGTAGCAGCATGTGTGGCTTTTAGTGTCAGGCTTGGTTAGTCTGGGGAGCTCATTGCCAAAGGTACTATTGAAGAACAAGGAGCTAAACAAGGTTAGAAAATGGTTTGGAAATTTGTACAGCTAACGGGGGCTCTGGCATTGCCTTAAAATGGATCTGGAGCTGCTGGGAGAGACAGAGGGAGAGCTGGAGCAGGTTTGAGGGCAAAAAACCTCCACATCCTCAAGGTGTGAGCGTGGTTAATCAGCCCTTTGGGGGTGAAGGTGGGTGGCTTTGACCTCCTAAGAGTGCTAGGGCTCCTGGTGGAGCAGGACACCGACACCCTCTGGGCTGTAGGCTGGGGCTGCTCCAGGGTCGAGGCTCCAGAGGCTTGCTCTGCTCCTGGCTCTGACCAGCAGCAGCGGCCCTGACACTGGGGCTTTCTCAGCAAGCAACATCTGGTCCGAAATATCCTGTGTCTTAAAAAGGTTGCTTTTGTGGAATTTTTATTGCTTTTTTTTGGCATCGCCTCCCAGCCCTTTTCTAAGATGGGAATTGGTCATTAGTGGATTTTATTGTAGTTTTATTTTATTCCCAAGCTCAGTCTGCTGGTTTCCTCCGCCCCTGGCGACTGCAAGATCTGGGTGTTCCTCTGACCCTGTCCCCAGATTGTGGGAGGCTGCTCAAACAGTCCAGGGTAGTAATAGGAGCTGGGGCACCTGGAACCCAGCATCACCATCCCCATGCTCTTCCCACTGTCACCACTGGCATAAATCTGCAACAGCCCAATGGTCCTTGATGCTATCTCTGAGTTTATAATTCCTAAATTAGCCACTTGCCTTCCCTCTGGGAAACACAGTAATCAAACCAATTTATTCTTTTCCACCCTTCTTGCTTGACTTAATTGAGTTGGAGATTGTTGACTTTTGGATAAACAGCAACTTTTTGATAGCCCCCAGATAAGCTGGTGGTGCCCACTTGTGGTGTGGTGGGAAGGCATCTGTACAGCTTAGTCCTTCCCCTGGGGGCCCAAAATGCTTTCCAGAGGGGCCAGGACCCTTATCCTGGGGACCCAGGATGTGTGGGTGGCACGGAGCCCCAGGACACCTTGTGTGACCCTATCAGTGATGCCAGCATATCCCCAGCTGGGTTCCAAAACTGGAGAAGTGCCCTGTCATGCTGAGAACTGAGGCTCAAGGAAGCACTGGTGGGTAGGAGTGGGTGGAGTAGAAACCTGCAGTGATTTCAGGTGGCACTAAGTCCCCTTGGGTACCAGGGGGTGAGAGGGAGTCCCAGCCCCTGGCACTGTGGGTGGAGGGAGGTGTGTGGCAGCAGCATGCCTGTGATTTTTGGCTTTTACTGTAGATTTTTTGAATGGTTTGGCCCTTCTCATTCCACCCCCTGCCGTGGGCATGGACACCTTCCGCTATCCCAGGTAGCTCAGATCTGATTAACCAGTTGTTACTTCTGCAACTGCTCTGGGCACATCTTTTTGGTGCGGAGATTGCAAAGTCAGGCCATGAAGGTGGATGGTGTGTGGGGGTCCTGGCATCCCCCATGCCTGTATGTGGTACCCAGTACTGGGCTGGGCTCTTGGTCAGAGTCTAATCCCACCAGGATTCTCCCAGTGTGGGGCTGGATGGAGACATCAGACACTTCCCTCTCACCTCTCAGGGTGGTGGACCTGGCTCCCTCTGGGTGCCAGGGGGATGGGAATCCTCATGGCATCCTTCAGGGCCGGGCTGCCAGCCCAAGTCCAGCCAGCCCGACTCCAGCCAGCCCCTGGCTGATGCTGACACTGATGATTCCTGTCCCACCTTCTCCTTGGGCTCAGCCGAAAGAGTTAAGGAAGGCACAGGAGAGGGGCCCCAAGAGGCAACTGCTGGAGGTAATAATCTTCCTTCGGCTCTTTTTTCTTTTCCCCTGCTAATTGCGGAGTTGACATCGTCCCCTCTCTTGAAAGGCTCTTTTGTCAGCCGAGTTGCTGGGCAAAGCCCGGGCTTGGCAGCAGGTTGCAAGCCCCGGGCTGTCTCCTGTACATCCCTCTCTGGCGGCAGGTCATGAAATGACTCTTTCAGCGACTGCGATGTCCTTCCCTCCTTGGCTCCCATCTGAAACAAAACCAAACACCTAAACAGTGACAAAAATCCCTCCTTTCAGCCAACGGGGCCTTATTTTCAGCCGGTTCCACCTCGGCCTTGGAGGGAAAGGTCATCCCGTCTAGACTCTAATCCGACAAGTGTATTCCTTCGCCCGCGGGTGTCCTAGCAACGGGATTAACGCGCGGTGCGGGCGGACACGGGCAGGATCCCGCTCCATGCCAGGCCGCTGGTCCAGATGTGTCGCTCCGCATGGCTGGGCAGCCCCAGAGCTGGGCTGGGCTCCGGCCCCGCTCCCTGCGCCTGCCCCGGGCTCTGCCAGCGGCTCCCGTGCCAAGCATCAGTCCAGCGGCGGGGGAATTGAGGGTACTGCTGGTGGAACAGGCTTGTGGATGTTTGATCCACCCCAGGGGTGTGTGGGCCGTGGTGAAGCACTCCTGCCCTAAGAAGGACACCAGGCCTGCTTTGGGGACCACACTGGTATGGGATGCTCCACACCAGTGCCGTGGGACAGCCTGTTTCACTGTAAATCTTGCTCTGTGGAAATGGGTCTCTCAGTGCAGCCCCTGATCCAAATGCTCTGATCTCCCTCCCAGAACATCCCTTGCCTTCCAGTGCTCTGGTCTCCCACCACATCTCCTGTATCCCAGCACCTGGGTCTCCCCAGACATCTCTCCCTCTATTCCAGCTCTGCAGGGGTGGCTGTTAACCTCTGACATCCCTCTGGCTTCGGGGTCAGCCTCAGTGGCAGCAAGACCAGTAGAAATGTGTCTGTTTGAGTTGGGAGCAAAAATATTTCCCATTTCCTTCATTCAGCTGTTTAATCTTTTTATCTTGCTGCTGCTGCTCAGTCACCTGATGGCCCCGGTTTGCCTCCCTGCCTGTGTGCAGCTGGTGCCAGAGCTCAGCACCCAGCAGTGAGTGCCGTGTATCCGGAGTCCCCCACATCCGTGGCACTGCTGCCTGATAACATTGTCCCATTTCAATCTTTTTCAGCCTTTCCTCTGCTTTCCCAGTGGCCCCTTTCCAGGCTTTCTCCTGCCTTCTTTCCTTGTGGAGTGGCCAGCCAGGGTTTCTCCCACAAGCTGTGCAAGCCTTGCTATTCCCCCCATGCCGCTGAGTTCTGATGTCCCCAAGTGCAGGCTGCAAAGGACCCAAAAGGGGTTTGAGGAGCACAGTCTGGGTTTAATCCTTGCTACTGCCATGGAGAGGAGCTGGGAGCTGGCTCCCAGGGCAGCCCCAGGAGCTCCTGCAGGTTCCAGCATTCTCCAAAGCAGGGTGCTGGCCTCAGGGCAGGGCTCTCTCCGAGCTGCTGGAGCCTTAGCGCTCCAGCTCTGCATCCTGCAAGCGGCTACACGCTTTAATGAGGAGCTGGCGAGGCTGCAGCCTGCGAGAAGGGGGGGTTCATTCCCCCACATCCCAGCTGGGTGCTCTGGGGACAGGCTGCAGCTTGCCCGGAGTCCCAGAGTGTAGCTCCTGCCTACTTGGGATTTTTGTTTTCCCCTGCAGCTGGAGCGGGTTAAGTGGGGTTTTAGAAGCGTTTTCTTTTCTCCTGGGTGCTTAAAACAACAATAAATAAAATCCCAGACTGGCGAGGAACGCTGCTGCTGCTGCTTCAAGGAAGGGAAGATGTTGCTCTGCTGATTTATGGGGTTGTTGTTTTTTTTTTTGGTTTTTTTTTTCAAACTTTACAGGTCACTGCTAGCATTTGTGGAATTGGCTTTGCTGCAGGAAATACTGGTTTCCAGCATTCCAGTTAGGAAGAAACTTCTACGATCATGTAATTAAAATGCAGAAGAAAATAAATAAAAAAGGCTACTACTTATATAAAGCACTATATAAGTAGAAGCCAAAGGAGCTGGTACTCGTAACTGGGTCCTTTGGAGGCTGTGGGTGTCCTCTGCCTTGTTCTGACCTTGGCTATGCTGCTTGCAGCCTGTGGCAGGAAAAAAAAAAGGCTTTTTTTGCACTTTTTCTGGGCTTTCTGGCTCCTGCACCAGCCTGCAAAAGCAGGAAAAAAAAATCTACATTTTGACCATGGGAATGTTTTAATCCATCTAAAGGCAGTTTCCAGAGTTTTTATCACCTTATCGGAGCTGGGGCTGGCACCAGGATGAACTCCTGGCAGGGAATGTTGGCACTGTGACTTCTGCATCCCATAAATGAAAAATTATGGATTTGACTCATCCCCATCCTCTTGCAGTAGGACAGCAGCACCCTGCAGGGTCTCATCCTGGGCGTCCCAGCTCCCTAGAAATTTTAAGTAGGGAAGGGAAACTCTGCTTCCATAAGATTATTTTTTGGGGTTTGCTTTTTTGGGTTTTTTTGGTGTTTTTGGGGGGTTTTTTGGTGTCTTTTTTTGTGGGGCTTTTTTTTTTTGTTTGCTTATTTGTGTATTTGGTTTTTTTAGGGGAGGGGAGTTTGGTTTGGCATTGGTTTGGGCTTTTTGTTTGTTTGTGTCCAGAAAGGATTCACTGCTTAGACTTGGATGTTTGGGAGGTGAACATTTTTCATATGGGATGGCAATGGGGAAAAAGAGGAAAAGACCCCCTTATTTCTGAGACATCTTGAACCTAAAGTGTGGCCATCAGGAACAAAACCATCCCAAATCCCAGAATCCCAGGTTTGGGTTGGAAAGGACCTTAAAGCTCATCTCATCCCACCCCTGCCATGGGCAGGGACACCTTCCACTCTCCCAGGTGGCTCCAAGCCCCAGTGTCCACCCTGGCCTTGGACACTTTCAGCAATCCAGGGGCAGTCACAAGCTTCTCTGGGCACCCTGTGCCAGGGCCTGCCCACCCTCCCAGGGAGGATTTCTTCCCAATATCCCATCCATCCCTGCCTTCTGGCAGTGGGAAGCCACTCTCTGTGTCCTGTCCTTCTATCTCTTGTCTCCAGTCCCTCTCCAGCTCTCCTGGAGCCCCTTTAGGCTCTGCAAGGGGCTCTGAGGTCTCCTTCTGTGACAATGTTCAAACTCCACCTGGGCATGGTCCTGTGCACCCAGCTGGAGGTGAACCTGCTTCATCAGGGCTTGGCTTTGCCGATCTCCTGGGTTTCTTCCCAGCCCCAGCACTCCAGGACCCTGGGAATGACGTCCCCCCCTGCCCAGCCTCCCCAGCACGCCCCCCCTTTGAACCCTGTGGTATGTGAATTTTTTGCTGGTGTCAGAGGGTCGGCGGCTGCAAAATCCCTCCCGGTTAAGGGGTGGGAATACCAGAGTGTGCAGCTTGGGATAATTACCAGTTGTCAGCAAAACAATAGTGGCATTGTAGGGCAAGAGCAAAGGGAAAGGGCCCCTGTCTTGAGCGTAATGTTACTTTTCTATTTAGGTTGCCATAGTCTTTGCTGAGAAATGGCCCTATTCTCTCTAATCCTCCCCTTCGGGCATGCCTGCTGGGCTTTTTTGTGTGGTTTTGTTTTTTTTTTTTAACCCCTTATCATCCCAGGAAACTGCTTGTGGGTACCCATCTTGGTGGCACTGTGCTGCAGGGATGCCCTTGGCCCATGGCATTGTGCCTGTGGGCTGGGCAGCTTTGCTTTGGGATGCTCAAGCCTGGGATGGTGCCCGGCTATGGCATCATCCCTGCACTCAGGAGGGGGAAAACATGATCTGGAATCTCCATCTTTGTGCAAGCAGGAACACAATTTACACCCCTCCTTGTTCTTGGTGCCTGTCTTGTTACAGGTGGTGAACTTCAGTGCATTAGAGCTGTTTATTGACTTTGTGTTTTGCTTTAAATCCAAGTCACTTGCAGAAAAAAGAACTAATTGATCAAACACTGTCTCTGGTTGTTGGTTGGAAAGGGATGATGTGTTCTGGCCCCATCCAGCTCCTGGCTTTCCCTAGCACTTGCACAAGCAGCAAAGGATCACCCACCTGTTTGACCCCTTTACTATCCATCTCCAAGGCTGTCTGGACTCAAAAGATCTAATTTTTCCTGCTTAAATACTTGTGGAAACATGGCAAGGAGAGGGGGATTTCTGCCTTGGCTGACGTCAGGTTGTCATTGCTCAGCTTGGTTTCAAGGCGTTCAATTGATTGATTTTTCACTGTCGTGGTGGGATGTGCGCAGCCAGGTGGGCTCAAGGCCTGGGTGACGCTTTCCCTGTTCCATGGCCCCTTATCCAGGCTGTTCATAACCCCAGCAGGGCCTGCTGGGTACCTCTCCCCGTCGTGTCCTCAATTCGGGGGCCCAAAAGGTCCAGCGTGGAGCATGGTGCCCCACAGACAGTCCAGGGTGGGATGCAATGGGATGTGATATCAAAGCACCATGGCCAAGGTTGGCTGCTTGGTGCAGAGGAAGCTTCAGGTGGAGCCAAAACTTTGGAAATGCTGCCAAAGTCAGTGGTACAGGCAAACTATTGTCTGAGGAGTGCAAAGAGGTGGAAGGACCATGGAGCAGACACAGAGTCTTATTACGAGCACAGCCGGGGGCTTCCAAGCCAAACAAAGTCCCCTGCGCTGCAGGAGGGCAGCGCTGACAAGAGCCAGGCTGGTTGGATGAGCTGGAGATTGCAGCTGAAATCCCAAAACAAACCCCCCTCCCAGATCCCCCTTTTCCTGTCTATTCCCTAAGAAAATAGCGTTCCTCACCACCTGGCGCTGCAGCAAGTGAGTGAGCTTGGATTCTGTTTGCTGCATGCTGCACTGAGGATGAGGTTAATGACCTGCCGGGTGGCTTCCTCCCTGAAAATCCATGGCGAGGCTCTTTAAAGCATCCATGAGCTGTGGCAGTTGCCTCCTGCAGCAGCATGGACCAGCTGGCACCCAGTATCCCTGGCTGAGGTGGGTGCAGGATGGATGCTGTTCCACGGATGGAGGGTGGGATGCTCCATTGTAGCTTCAGGTACAACATCGCTTGGTAGCTCTTCTGTATTTTGTTTGGTGAAGTTTTAAGCTGTGTTGGTAATTTCTTGGCTTCTGAAGTCCTGGAAAACATCTGGGAATGGGCAACTCCCAGTCTTTTGTTGTGTAGGCTTCAAAGTTGGTGCTGGTTTACCTGCCGGCAGTGCTTTGTTGCTCCGTCTCATTGGAGGGTTAAAATCCTGGCATGGTTGAGGGGCACCTTTGGCTTGGAAAGTTTTGTTTGAGCTCTGTGGACATGTACTCCACCCGAGTGCCTTATCCTCCTCTGATTTTCCGGTTGGGATGGCATCGAGTTGGATCATAAATCCTCCATNACTTCCTCCCTGTCCCTCAGGGAGACAGCAACCAACCCCCCTCCACCAACTGCCTCTCCCAAGGGTGGTCATGGTGCGGCTGGAGCCCCTGGGCTTCATGCTGAGGCAGGAATGCCAGGAACTCGGTTGAATTTTGGGGCTCCCCGGCTGAGCCAGAACCTTGGTGGGAGGTGAGGAACAGAGTCTTCCCCTGTCCAGGGAGCAATTAGTCTGGAAGGTGATATATTAACGTCGAGGAGGATGATCCAGGGGGTTGCATTCCTTCCCTCACCTTGCCTTCCCTGCCTTATCTCCGGGTTGTCTTTGCCCCGGGGGGAGGTGGGTGATTGGAAGCAGAGACTGGAGGCAGGATGAGGGGGGACTGGGGGCTACAGCTCACCCCAATCTCACCTTGTGTTTTATACACCTCCCTTGTATTTGTCTGTGCCCAAATATTGATGGTCCCTCTCCACCATCCTTTCTCTCCAGGAAACCTCACAGGGTGGCCAAAGTCACTCCAGCCTCAATTCTCTGCTGCCTTGTTCCCCTTTATCCGTGTGGATGGGGCAGAGTGGGACACCAGCACCTCTTGGCTCTGCCTTGTTCAGCCCCGCTCATTTCAGGAGCACTTCCTGAGTTCAGGAGCAGGAGGAGGATGCACTTTCCTTCTTCCCCTCCCGGGGCTATATGATGGCTCCCTTAGGCAGTCGTGACATTTTCACGGTTTATCTTATCGAGGAATTTGCTGGGAGGATGTTTCTAGCTCTCCATGAGTAAATGTTTAGGAACGCTGCGGTCCCGGTCCCGGGGCTCTGTGGTGTTGCACAGGCAGAGGGGAAACACTGTCCCGGAGGCAGAGCCTGGCAGAGTGGCACCTGTGTCATTTCTGGGGCTGTGCTGGCTGCTGTCACTCCTGCCAGCTCGGCTCCTGTGCACCCATGTCTCCCGCCTCCCCATCTCCCTGGCCTCCCCATCTCTCCCTCACCATGGGCTGGGTGCCACTGCCTCTCCAGGGACTGTCTCGGCAGGGGAGATCAGCAGCTCTGGATGTGGTTACATCCTCAGCCTGCGTCCCCAGGAGGGCCTTTCAACTGCTGTTTGGGGCTTTTAGATGGGGAACGGATTAGAATCCCAAATGTCAATAGGATTTATAGATACCATCTGCTGCTGACCCTGCATTTTCAGTCCCTGAATTTTTCTGCTCAGTCCGAGAGTGCTTCTGCCTCTGGCTTTCTGGCTGTGCTGCTGTCAGGGTTCCCTTCCCTTCCCTTCCCTTCCCTTCCCTTCCCTTCCCTCCAGGAAGGCTTTGCCCACTCGTGCTCCCTTCCAGTCCCTGTCCGGAGCTGTGATCTCAGGGCTGGGTCCAGCAAAGCAGAGTTTCTTGAGGAAGTGTCCGCGCTCTGCTCAGCCCGAGGCTCCCTCTGCTGTCCGTCCGTCCGTCCCTCTGCCTGTCCGTCCATCTGCCCGGCGCTTGCCGGGGAATCCTTGGGCTGTGCAGGGGGAATTGCTGAGCTGGGCTGGCACTGTCTCCCTGTCCTCTCCCAAAATCCTGCAGAAACGTCGGTGTGCTTTGACCACGGATGAAAGGCTGCAGGTCTGAATGAGAGGCTCTTTTTTTTCCTGCTTTTTATCTATTTTTTCCTCTTTTTTCCTTTTTTTTTCCAGTTCCCTTTCTTCACCTCCTTTTTTCCTCTCTTTTTTTTCTTTTTGCTTCCTTCTCTTTTTCCCTTCCTGTTCCACTTCCCTTCCCCCCCTCTCTTTTCCTCCTTCTCTTTCCCTCTTCTCTTTTTTCTGTTCTTTTCTCTGTTCTTTTCCCCCTCTTTCCCCCCTCCTCTTTTTTCCTCTGTTTTGTCCTTTCTCCCCTCTTTTCTCCGTCCTTCTGTCTCCTTTCATACTCTCATTTTCCACTTCTTCCACTTCTCTCCCCACACATTTCTCCCCTTCCCACTCTTTCCTTGACTTCCCCGGTCTCTTTTTTTCTCTTTTCTCCTTTCCCTCTTTCTCCCCTCTCATTTTCTCCTTCTCCCCACCCTTTTCCCCTGCCACCCTCTTCCCCCAATCTCTTTAATCTCTTTTCTTGTCATCTCCACTCTTTCCCCCCACCTCTAGTTTTTCCTCTCTTTTCCCTTTTTTGCCCCCTTTCTCCCCCTCTCTACTTTTCTGGCCCAGGACTGAGTCCTCAGTGCCTTCTTAGGGCAGCCCAATCCCACTTTTCCTGAGGAACCATGTTGCAGCACCAGATGCCAGTCAGTTTTGGGAAGATGCAGCCAGCCTCTTTGGGAGGGAACTGGGACCAGCGCGAGGGTCCAAATTTGCTTTTCAAGAAGTCTAAGGTTATGGCACGCTGGCAGCAGCATCTCATGGTGTGTGCAAAGCACTTTTTGGGAGCCTGTAGCCTGGAGGAGGCTAAAACAAGGGGTTTTCCCTACTCTGCCAGCAGCCAGCTGCCATGGCTTCTTCCTGGGGGAATATTTCTCCAAAATATTTCACCAGCTGGTGCCTTCTCAGTCCCTGCCTTGGCTGCTTGGTCAGTGGCAGAGCTGGTTGCACTGGGCCAAGATGCTGTAGTGCCACCTGTGCCACCAGCCCACCCTCAGGGCACCTATTTTGGAAATCCCTTTCTTTGGGGAAGCCCCAGCCCTTACTCCTTTCCAGGGAGCTGCCAGTGAGGAGGTGTGCAATGAAATGAAGATCATTGACTTAATGAGAGTGTCCCATGGGACTGCTGCTCCACTCCGTGACCATGAGCTGCCTAATCCCAGCAGAAGGGAGAAGTGGGAATTTTTCTGGCTGGGCATCTTGTCTGCATACGCTTGGGGTACCCCAGCAGGGTGCTGCTGCCCAAATCCTCCTGGCAGAGACCAGGCAGCTCATGGGGGCATGTGATGCTCCCCACGCTGGGGGCTGCACAGCTCTGGGTGGGGAGAGGCTGCGGGAACACCGAGGTTTTCCATCCCATCAGTGGGAATGGAAGCCGCAATCACTCCTATCCCTCTGGGATGTGCCAAGGAGTCCTGCACCGCACCCTGGCCCCAGGGCAGCCGAGCCCAATCGGGACACGCCAGAGAAGGTTGGCAGAGACCTCGCTCCCTCCCCAGGCTGACGGGAGTACGGGAGCTCCAGGAGGGAGCTGCAGGAGGGGGCCGTGTGGAACTCTGCCATGCCGACAAACCCGTATCCCGTGCGGACTGGGGGGGGCTGTTCCACAGCAGGCGCCCCTAACAGCATCGGTCATGGGAAGAGCTGTTGGCAGCATCAGCCAGCTCCCATCTTCAGGGGAAAACTCACCCTTTTCGCTTCAAAAGTAGTGTGGGAAATGTTGCATGAAGCAGAATGGACATCTGAGCATTTGTCTCGGTGATTTTCCTGTATATTTTTAAACCGGAGAATCAACTCCGACATGTGGAGATCTCTACTCTGTAGGACCATTTTATGGCACACTGTGACTTTCCTAGTCACACAGCCAAGGGGAGCCAAGGTTGTCAGCTCCTCAAAACCGTGCCTCAGGGACACTTCTTGAGCCATGGAATTGATTTGCCTGGTGTCACTATGGTAGTGCAGACCCTGGGAATGCTCCATCTTTGCTTGGCCATCCCTAAGAATGAGGGGCACCATCACCAGAGCTGGATAAGTAGATCTGGGAGTAACTTTTTTAAGCTGAGGCAAAAAACAATTGAAATTTTTGGGGTGTGGGAGCGTGCCAGCGCTGCCCAGGGGAGATTTGCATCCCGAGCTCCAGGAAAACTTGTGATTGGGAAACTTGTGATTGCTCAGACTGGCTTCGAGGCGTTGCTGGCGTGTGATGCCTGGGGGGTGGAAAGCTGCAGTGCCCCCCTGGCCGTCCTGCGTCAGCACCTGGGAGGTCCTGGCCTGTAACCGAGCTGGGAAAGTGGCTTTAAGCACTTGGCTTTGAGGACTTGTTGTGTTTCCAGGTGGAAATATTGGAAATGTTTTCTGGGATTTGTTTCCCTCCTCGTTCAGTTTTGCTCTGAGATTATAACCTTTACTCGAGACCTGAAGTGGGGTGTCCCACCAAAACTGGGCATCCATGAGGACCATGTCCATGCACGACTCCACCTTGTACAGCTCTGGATGCTGCTGATTTAACCAGAGCCACCGAGTCGGGAGAGAGGATTTAGGATTTTCTGGGCAGGAAGGAGTTAAACATGTGGGAGCAGCTGCTGGGACAGGCACTAGGGTGCGTCTGAAGGCTGGCTTGGCTCCCGGAGGTTTTGGGGGACTCAGGTGGGTCCCCAGGCAGGCGGCGGGGTCCCCGAGGGGCCGTGCCGGCAGCGGGAGGCTGGCGCTGGGGAGAGGAGGGCTCGGCGCGGCCACTCCTCCCCCTGCTCCGCTCCGGTTTGAAGGGTCGAGTGCCGGAGCTGGGGAAGAGAGAGCGATGTGAGTGAGAGTCTGGCCGGGGCAGAAGTCCTGCCTCTTCCCTCCTTTCCTTTCTTCAGCCTCTCTGCTCCGCTCTCGGGAGCAACGGAGCTCGTTTCCCCTTTCCAATGGCCCCACCTTGCTTGGCGTTTCTGCTCCTTCTGGCTTGCTGCTTCTCCTGCTCCGAGCCACAGCTCCTGGACTGGGTTTGGGACAGCACAAAGACCACAGGAAGCCCAGCAGCACCCGGCAAGGGAATCCTGGCGTCCGAGCCGCCAACCTCAGCAGCAGCTCCGGCTCCCAGCTCGTCCGCAGTGACGTGGGGTGGCGAGGTGGCAGGGAATGTCACCACCCCACGGCGGCAGGAACCAGATCCTGCTACACCAGTGCCTGTGGATGAGGGAACCACTGCCAAAACCACGGAGCAGTGGAACAGGAGTGCCACAGGGCTGCTGGAGAGCACGGCATGGCCAAGCATCGCTCCTGCCCACAGCATGTCACCTGCCCCGGGTCAGCAGGCAGCCAGCGGCCTCAGCGATGAGCCCAAGCTCATGGGGACAGGGACCCCCAAGGACCCACAGCTCCTGGGGTCAGGGACCAGTGAAGACCTGCAGCTCCTGGGGTCAGAGACCTCTAAGGACCCCCCTCTCTTATGGTCAAGAACCACCAAAGACCTTCAGCTCCTGGGTACAGGGACCACTGAGCACCTGCAGCTCCTGAGGATGAGGACTACCAAAGAACCTCAGTTCCTGGGATCAGTGACCCCCAAGGAGCTCCTGGGGACAGGGACTACTGAGGACCTGCAGCTGCTGGGGTCAGAGACCACTGAGAACCCACAGCTCCTGGGATCAGGGACCTCTAAGGACCTGCAGCTCCTGGGGTCAGGGACTACTGAGGACCTGCAGCTGCTGGGGTTGGGCACCACTGAGGACCCACAGCTCCTAGGGATGATGAGTACCACAGACCTGCAGCTCCTGGTGACAGGGCACACCAAGGACCCACAGCTCCTAAGGACAGGGACCACCGAGGACCCACAGCTCCCGAGGACAGTGACTCCTGAGGACCCAGAGTTCCTGGGGAACACTGAGAACCCACAGCTCCTGAGGATGGTGACCACTGAGAACCCAGCATTCCTGGGGACAGGAACTCCTACAGCAATTGAGACACAGGTGTCCTTGCAGAGACCAGCGGGCCCCCAGACAGGTAGTGCCCCTTTTCCTTTCTCACCAGGTGACAGTACCCGTGAGCGGGTGGTGCCATTCCAGGACCCTTCGGCACAACCTCCTCATCACCTCCATGGAGCATCACCGAACCTATGGCATGGCACCAGCCACCCGGGGCTGGCTCTGGCCAGCAGGAACAGGAGCCAGAGCCCCCCTTGGCCTGACCAGAGGGTGGATAAGGGTGTGGATCCTCCTGCTGCCGATAACTCCATCCCTCTGGACTTCGATTTACTAACTGCTACCATGCGTCTCTTCAGGAGTGGCGGCACGGGGCTCGCATCCTTCTTTCCAGGACTGATGCCAATAGCTGGCCGTTGCCAGCCCATCCCAACCCACCTGCCCATCTGCAGCATGCTGGGCACCAGCCATGTCCGATTACCAAATTACCTCCGGCATGACAGCGAGGAGGAAATTCGGGCAGCTTTGCTTGAGTGGGAGGGGCTGCTTAAGTCGCGGTGCCATCACTACCTGGAGTGGTTTCTCTGCTTGCTGCTGCTCCCCGGCTGTAGCCCCTCAGTCCCTGTAACCCCCCCGCCATGCCAGGGCTTCTGTGAGGCCGTCAGAGACCTGTGTTGGACTCACTTGGCCAGCGGGCACCTGCCTCTGCCTTGTGATATTCTCCCTGAGGAGGATGAAGGGGTTTCTTGTGTCTTTATTAATGCTTCTGCAGGTAACGTGGTGACTCCCTGTGTCGTGTCTCCCCTGCCCAGGCTCCCCCAAGAGCTGGGGGATGCTTCTGCCTTGTGTCCATGGGATGCTGCCGAATCCAAAATAATTTTCTGCCCAGCCTTGGCTTTTCCAAACCGGCAGATTTTGGCTCCCTCCACAAGGCCGAGCATGGGTCTCAGAGAATCACTGGGGCCAGCACAGGGGATTCTCCCCAAGTGCATCGTGCTAGCATTCAGGGCCAGTTTCCAGGTGCCACGGGGCTTTGGGGTGTCCATCCTGACTGGGATCAGAACACTTGGAGAGCTGGCAGCTCCCCATTGGAACAGGGCAAGGACCCAGACCCCGTGACCACCCAACCGCAGCGCCACGGGGGAGAGGAGGTTTCAAGGTGACCCTCAGCCATGCCCGCCCGCTGCCCTCTCCCAGAGCAGCCCTTTGGGATTAATGATTCACCCGATGGCGGCTAATGTTTGATCCCTGCTGCTTGGAAATGTGGGAGAGGTTACTTCACCCCCAGCTCCATCATTCGGTGGCTGTGACCTTCCAGGGACCCAGACAGGGCAAGGGGTGAGAGACAGGAGTGGGGAGTGACTGGTGCTTGGAGAAATGCAGTTGGGATGAAAGCTGGAGCTCCCCCCGCCTGCCAAAGCCTCTGAATGAGGCTGTGTTCCCATGCCGACCCCTGTGCCCTCCGGGTATGGCCGGGAGATACCAGAGGAATGCCAAGACTGGGGGCTGACAAACCAGGGTCGAACACAGGGTCCCCTCGGTGTCAAAGAGGCTCTGTTCATGGAGGGATGCACTGGGATCATGGGGATGCTCGCAGAGGAGGTGCATTCCCATCTGGGACTGCACTGTGGTTGCTTGGATGAACAGTGTCGGGAATGAGTGGGGAATGTGGGGGCTGTGGTGCACCCCATGGAGTGACTTGATGTGCTGCTATGTACTGGGGGTTCCCCTGAATCCCACGCTGGCAGTCTGGGCTCAGGCCAGATCATGGCAGAGGGGAAAGGTGGCTTGAAGCACCCTGGGGACCAATCACTGCATCCAGAGACATCCCCATAGCCATCCCGTGCCAGTACCAAATCCACTGCAGTCCCCGCCATATCTCCATGTTCCATTGTGGGTGCTGTCAGTTTGCCACAGGGATGATGGCCTGCAATATTTGGGCTCTGGATGCCCTTTGGAAAAAGTAGGTGTGCCCTGAAATCTCTGGGGATGAGAAGGGGCACTTGGCTTTTGTAGGGGAGCAGACATTTGAAGAGGTCGCCCCTTACCCCTCTACTCCCCAGTCCCCATCCAGCCTCTGCCACGCAGGAAAAAAGTCCATTTGCTTTGGGAATTGTTAGCACCCAGCTCCCACCCGGGACTCGGGGGCGAGTGGCATGTTTGAGGAGGAGGGAGACTCCCAGAGCCTGCAGTTCCAAAGGGAGAATGGTTGCAAATTGCCCTGCTAACAAAAGCCTCTTTCAGTGTGTCCCCAGTCATCCTGAGCCCTGGAGGGGGGACACAATTATTTGTCTAACTGCAGGAATTGCAGCACTGGCTCTTACACCCATGTGGACCCCCACGAGGAAGTTCTGGTTTCCTTTTTCCTTAAAGCTGCTGTGAATTTGGCTTCCTCCAACTCCAGATAAACACAATCCCTGCATCCTGGCATTTGCAGTTGGAAGGAGATTGTGGGGTGCTGAGCATGAGGTGACTCAAGGGTGGATGACAGGCTGAAAGCCTGGGGGAGGCTCACTCACTCACCCCATCAGTTTTGGTGTAGGGCTGTGCACATCTGGGAGTGAAAGGGTGCTGGACTTCAGGATCCAGAGGTTCTCCTCTAAGCAGACGGGGATGTCCCATGGGGAAGCCTGATCCCAGTGCAGAGCAGATAAACCTAGAACTGGTGGAAGACTGGGCAGGAGATTTTCTCCCAGCCAGGTGCTCCGTTTTGGAGTGGCAAGGTTGGGAGGGACTGGGGACTTGGGGAGCAGGGTGGACACAGAGCAGTTTCAGAGCCAGAGTTTCAGAGCATTGGTGTGTAGCAAAAATTTGCCCTCACCTTTAGTTGATGGCACTTCTTATGTCCCCACTGCTGGGTCCCTGTCATGGGGCTGGCACTGAGGCTTGGCAGCAGGAGAGTCTGGGAATGCTCCATGTCTCCCAGGCTTTGGGAGAGGCACCCAGGTTTTCATCACCATCCCAAGAGACGTATTTTCCTTTTGGGCTGGGCGAGACTGGGCTGATTTTTTCTTTTCTTTTCTTTTCTTTTCTTTTCTTTTCTTTTCTTTNTGCCTGGCTCCAGAGCTGGGTGGAGGTTCCTGGCTGATCCTCCTGGGTTCAGCCTGGGATATCTCAGGATACACCTGTGATTCCCCCCACTCCCCATGATTCACATGAAAATCAGGGATGGTATTGTGTGACCGTGAATTGTGTCAGGGTTGTCTCCTGCTCCTGGCTCCAGGCTCAGGCCGAAACTCAGCACTGAGTATTCATTCCCAGTGCAGATCCCTCAGCAGTTTTGGAGCCAGGGTGGTTGGCTTTCCTCCCTCCCAGGAAAGGAGAGGTTAAAAAGCCTCTCCTTTGGAACTGGCACCAGCCCCGAGCAGTTGACATAGGAGAGGAGGAATCCAGCGCCCGGTGTGTGGGCGATGAGGATGTGCTGGCTGCCAGAACAACAGGAGCTGGCAGACGCAGCGCTGGCTCGCCCTCACCAGATGTTCAGCTGCGCCGGGTAGGAGACAGTCCTCAGCAGAACTTCCCCAATTCCCTAATTCTCAATAGGAGTTGGGAAAGGAGGCGACCTCCAAATTGAGAGCATCTGGGAAGCTGAGCTGGCTTGAGCTGTGTTCCCAGGGTGTTGTAAGGGGATGGCTCTGATTTATTCCCAGCTGGGGTGACCGTAGGATCTTGTCCCAGGATGACGCGAGGGGTCACTGTGATCCTGGAATGAGTATGGATGCAACACGCTTCCCTGGGGGTCCATGGTGGTTCAGCAGCCTGGTGCTCCAGCAGCATCTCCCTACCATGGGCAAGACCCCTTTGGTTTTATCTCATCTCATCTCAGGGAATCTGAGCAATCTGGTCTAGTGGATTGTGTTCCTGCTCATGGCAGGGGGATTGGAATGAGATGGTCTTTAAGGTGCCTTCCCACCCCAGTCAGGCTGTGATTCTGTGATGTCCCAGCTGTGGTTGGAGGGTCAGCAGCTGGGAATGGGGGGCATTTTGGGAGGCACTTCTGAATGATGTGATGGGAGCAGCTCAAGGTCACTTCCTTGGCCAACGCACAAATCTTGGGGCCGGTGAGTGAAGGGAGCCACTGAAGGACTTTGTGTTTGGGAGGCACGGGCAGGGGTGCCCTTGCTGAGTGACCATCCTTGCCTGGCTGGTTGTGATCATGACCTGTCCTTCCTCTTCGCAGAGAGCCTGAGTGCTGAGGTCAGCCTGCTGGAGCTGATTGGGGACCCACCGACAGAGGAGATCCACAGAATTTATGGCCCCGACAACAACCCTGGCTACGTCTTCGGTCCCAATGCCAACACAGGCCAGGTGGCCCGGTACCACCTGCCGAGCCCTTTCTACCGGGACTTCTCACTGCTGTTCCACATCCAGCCCACCACGCCCCGGGCCGGCGTGCTCTTCGCCGTCACGGACTCCTCACAGAGCATCATCTATGTGGGCGTCAAGCTCTCGGAGCTGCGGGCAGGCCAGCAGCAGATCATCTTCTACTACACGGAGCCCGGCTCGCCCAGCTCCTACCCAGCTGCCACCTTCACCGTGCCCACCCTGCTCAACCAGTGGACGCGCTTTGCCATCAGTGTGGAGGAGGAGGAGGTTATCCTCTACCTGGACTGTGAGGAGCATGAGCGTGTCCGCTTCGAGCGCTCCCCGGATGAGATGGAGCTGGAAGAAGGCTCTGGGCTCTTTGTTGCTCAGGCTGGAGGGGCTGACCCAGATAAATACCAGGTAAGAGCTCGGGTCACCCCAAGGAGCATCTCCCAAAAGCCTGGGGAGATGTGACACCGTCCATGTCCAGAAGACAACCAGCTCCATGTGTGTCCCTGGGGAAGGGGACACCTGAAATGAAGGGGAAGGTGGCTTGAGATGCCACTGATTTATTGTCATGTGGCTCACCAAGGCAAACCTCTCAAGCTGGGCTGGCAGGAGGACATGGGGTTGCCATGCAGCTCCCACCATTGCCTTTTCCCAGCAAACACATGGAGCCTCTTCAGATCTCCCCATTCCTGAAAATACCCAGCACCTTTAGTGGAGAAGCTGGTTTGGCTGGGAAAATGTCTCTCTTACATGGAAAAAATGCTTGGGCTGGAGCATATCTTTGCTGGCTGATGGTGGGCAGTATCTCCAGGAATACTTTGAAGAGTGAGGAAGGATGTGATAGCTCAGCCCGTGCTTTGAGCAGGACTCGTGTTCCAGATAAGGGTTGTGGAAAGTGTGGGGAAAATGCCCAGCTGACATGGAAATCCCCTGCAGGACTTGAGGAGAGGAATGTCCAGATTTATCCTGGGCTGAGCAGGATTTGCCCAGCAACAGAGGCTCTGCTGAGGGGAGTGATGTTTTCCCTGTGGAGTTCTGCAAAGCATGCTTCTGAGCTTAAACATCATCTTGATTGTACTACCTAATTCCCCCTGGATTGGCTTTGGCCAGGGGAAGTTTCCCTGGGAAGGGGTTAATCATTGATGGGCTACAAACTGGTTTGCACTGGGATTCGGGTTGGTCCTTTGAAGAGCAACCCTTTGCTCTTGAAGAGCAATTTCTTTGCTCTTGAACGTGCTGGGAGGGCCAACTCATGGCTGTGGAGGAGCTCCTCTCCCCAGCTGGAGGAGTTTGGCACCATATGGAAGGCACGGCAACAGCCTGGAACAGAGCAGACCCTTTTAGCAGGTGATGCTCCCAGCCGTGGCAACCCCTGATCCCACTGCCCGCCCCCGGCTTTCCCGTGAGGAATAGCTGGCCGTGGAGGGCAGCAGGCCTTGGCTGGGTGAGAGAGGAGCAGCATCTGACTGCCTCATGGTGTTTCCAGTGATCTGTCCAGCCCTGCTTCGCCTTTTCTGGAACTAACGGGGCATCAAGCGGATTAAAGCCTGGCCCTGGGTCAAGCCTCAGGATGAACTTGCTGGGAGGCAGCTGGAGGGGTGTCCTGGCACCTCTGCTTCTTCCAGAGTTGCCTGTGGCAGGAAACCTGGAGGGGCAAAGCCTGCAGGTGATGCAGAAGCCCTTGGGACAGCATTTCTCAAGGGAGCAAATGGGGTCTCAGCTGGGGCAAGAGGGTTCATTTGCAGCTGGATGGGGCACTTGGGGGCATGATTTAGTGAGGGACCTGGCAGCACCAGGCTAATGGTTGGACTTGATAGTCTTAGAGGGCTTTTCCAGCCTTAAGGATTCCATTATTCTATGGATTCGTGGTAAGATCTGTGGTGCTGCTGCTCTCTTTATCAGAGTAAAGAGGCTGCATAGGGCCCCATCACCATCCCTTGTGGGACTGCCTTGCTTCAGGGCTTGGAACTGGCTTGTTTCCCATGCCTCTGGAAAGCCCCAGGTTTCAACCTTGCAGCCCCTGCCCAGCACCACCAGCATGGCTTGGCAAGCCGTGTGCTAGAGCTGGCACCACATGGGCTGAGCAGAGGGAGTGGCCAGGACCTGGCCAGACACCCAGCAGAGCTTTTGCAGGGATCTTTTGGCTGTGGTCCTTGTTTTTCCTTTCCCAAGGGCTCCCTGGCCACAGCCGACTGTCCTGCCCCACGCAAGGACAGCTGGCAGATTCTGCAGCCCACATGTTGTATTTCCTGGGATAATCTGCACTTCCTTACTATTTATTTGTGTTTTGCAAGCACTGTGCGCATCCAGGCCACTTGTTTATACAAGAAACCACCACAAATCCCTTCCTAAGGATGCTGCCTCCAGGCAAACCCCTGTAGCATCCCAGCCTCAGCAGGAGTGGTGGTGTGGGTACCAGCTGGAACCCCAGAGCTCCCACTACAAGCGGGGTCACCCAGCACATCCCAGAGCCCAGCCTGGGTCCTTGCAGCAGGGTGGGACACAGGCATGCTGTTGGGATGGGAGTCTGCCAAGCTGGGATGCTGCCCATCCGTCTGATCCCACTGGGGAGGATCAGGAGACCACGCTGGGAAGCAAGCTCAGTGAGAGGAGATACCTCCCCCTTAGTGTCTCTTTTTTGGGCAAGACACCTAAAATAATATTTGGGCTGGCCTGAAAGCACAGTGCACCACATCTGAGTAAGGAAACCTGATGGGCTTAGGAAAATAAGGATCAGGGGCAGTCACAGTTCAGCCAGGCTGACTGTGACATAATATGAATTAATTATATGTAGATTAAGTTATATAATAAATATATTATAAATATATTGTTTATATATAATTTTAAAATTATATCAATTTAAAAATCATATGAGTTCCTCTAACAAGCAAATGCTTCCATTTGGGTGTTGACTTCTTCCAGCTGCTGCAGTGCTGACAGCAGATCTCATCCGTCCTTTTTCTCCCACTCCACTCGGACGTGGTGGCCGAGTGGCACAGCAGGTCACATCACAGCAGGGTGGCTTGTCTGTGTCCCCCACCCCTCCGTGCTCTCCTTCCAGGGGGTGATTGCAGATTTGAAGCTCCGAGGGGACCCGCGGGCAGCTGAGCGCCAGTGCGAGGAAGAGGAGGATGATGCAGAGGTGAGCACTGGCAGCATGGCCGGGCAGCCTCAGAGGTGCCCCCACTGTGCTCCCAGCTCAGCCCTTACCCTTTTTCCTGGGCAAACATAGGTCTCCGGGGATTTTGGCAGCGGGATGGAAGGTGGGGAGCAGCCATCTGGCAAGATCGAGGTGAGTTGCTGCCTGCAGGTGTTACACTCAGAGTGAGACCCCAAAATTCTAGTGATGAGGAGGGCTGAGTGCCCTGCATGGCTGAGGTCATGGGATGCTTGATAGTGTCCCAGCAGCTGTCCCTTATGGGGTGGCACTGAGGGGTGAGTGGTGCCGCAGTGTCCCCTTGTTGTTGGCACAGAGTGTCCCAGGGCTGGTGGATGCTGTCCCCGTGACCTCCCCCCCTGTGGCGGGGGGCAGTGGCCCGAGGAGTGGCGGGGTGTCCCCACAGCAGGCTGAGAGGACCAGGGTGGAGGAGACGCTGCGGGTCTCTGCAGGAGGTAATTTCCCCTTCTCCAGGGTGCACATGGTGGTGTGGCCATCCCCAACCACGACTGGGTCCATTTCCTTTTCCACAGGCACCAGCCAGAAAGGTGAAAAGGGGGAGAAGGGGGAACGTGGCTTGAAAGGGGACTCAGGGACCGGTGGCATCATAGGGCCAGGCAGTGTCAAGGGTCAAAAGGTGGGTGAGAGCTGGTCCCTGTGGGCTCGAGGGTGCCAGTGACATGTCTGTGTTTGACACATACCTCTCTCTGTTTCTGATCCTCAGGGGGAGAAAGGAGACCTGGGCATCAAGGTGAGCATCGCTGAGGGAGCTAGCACAAAGCCATGCCCTAGCCGAGCTGCCACCTCAGGGACCTGCCACCCATCTCCATCTCCCTCCCTTCCCCAGGGCAGTGCTGGATTTGGCTATCCTGGCTCTAAGGGCCAAAAAGGAGAACCAGGTGACCCTGGACCCCCCGGGACCCTCTCTCGGCATGCTGATGGCTCGGTGGTGGAGCAGGTCACCGGCCCCCCAGGGCCACCAGGGAAGGATGGAGCCCCTGGCAGGGATGGCGAGCCTGTGAGTCA
>VXBI01009990.1:654543-753356 GCA_013397375.1 Toxostoma redivivum
CTCCCGCAGGGTGTCCCCTGTTCCCCCACCCTATCCACCTGCACACTGACATGTCCCCTCTCTGTCGTCCCTAGGGAGACCCTGGCGAGGATGGCAAACCTGTAAGTGGCGGGGACAGGGTGGCAGGGTGATGGGGGACAGCCACTCCCTTGCCTTGCCACCTGCTGATCCCCCAGAGCTGCCTTTTGCAGGGTGAAATGGGGCCCCCGGGGTTCCCTGGGATGCCAGGGGAGCCAGGCCTGAAGGGGGAGAAGGTGAGTGCTGGTGCTAGGGGGCAGAACATGTCCCTCCCTTCCTCTCACCCCCAGCTCAGCTGCACCCCCAAACTGTGCTCTCTCCTCTGTGCCAGGGTGACCCAGGTGTGGGGCCAAGGGGACCCCCTGGACCACCTGGCCCTCCAGGACTGCCGGCACCCTCGTCCAAGAATGACAAGCTGGTGGGTCACAGGGATTTGAGGGATGGGGGGTCCATCAAGCCATAGAGCCACCAGCCCCTGGACAAGCCCCAGTGCCACTAGGTGCCCTGACATCCTCCTTGTGCTTCTCCCCCAGACCTTCATCGACATGGAGGGCTCTGGCTTTGCCGGTGACCTGGAGAGCCTGCGGGTGAGTGGGGGTAAGTGCCTGTCCTGCCAGCTGGGAATGGGGGAGCACCCTCAGCCATGGCCCTCTACCTCTCTTCTAGGGTCCACGAGGGCCACCTGGTCCCCCAGGGCCACCTGGCGTGCCCGGTTTGCCAGGGGAGCCAGGACGGTTTGGAATGAACCGCACGGACTTGCCGGGACCACCGGGGCTGCCGGGCAGGGATGGNGGGGAGAAAGGAGACCTGGGCATCAAGGTGAGCATCGCTGAGGGAGCTAGCACAAAGCCATGCCCTAGCCGAGCTGCCACCTCAGGGACCTGCCACCCATCTCCATCTCCCTCCCTTCCCCAGGGCAGTGCTGGATTTGGCTATCCTGGCTCTAAGGGCCAAAAAGGAGAACCAGGTGACCCTGGACCCCCCGGGACCCTCTCTCGGCATGCTGATGGCTCGGTGGTGGAGCAGGTCACCGGCCCCCCAGGGCCACCAGGGAAGGATGGAGCCCCTGNAACTGTGCTCTCTCCTCTGTGCCAGGGTGACCCAGGTGTGGGGCCAAGGGGACCCCCTGGACCACCTGGCCCTCCAGGACTGCCGGCACCCTCGTCCAAGAATGACAAGCTGGTGGGTCACAGGGATTTGAGGGATGGGGGGTCCATCAAGCCATAGAGCCACCAGCCCCTGGACAAGCCCCAGTGCCACTAGGTGCCCTGACATCCTCCTTGTGCTTCTCCCCCAGACCTTCATCGACATGGAGGGCTCTGGCTTTGCCGGTGACCTGGAGAGCCTGCGGGTGAGTGGGGGTAAGTGCCTGTCCTGCCAGCTGGGAATGGGGGAGCACCCTCAGCCATGGCCCTCTACCTCTCTTCTAGGGTCCACGAGGGCCACCTGGTCCCCCAGGGCCACCTGGCGTGCCCGGTTTGCCAGGGGAGCCAGGACGGTTTGGAATGAACCGCACGGACTTGCCGGGACCACCGGGGCTGCCGGGCAGGGATGGGATCCCTGGGCCCCCAGGGCCAGTGGTAGGTCTATGGGGTGGCCGTGGGGACCCCTTCCAGGGCCGCTCTGCTGGTGGGAGGATTGGCGCCCACCAGCCCTGCGGGGTTTTCCTGTGCTGGAACCAATTCCTGGGATCTAACAGGGTCCTCAGGGTCCTCCTGGAAGAGACGGGGAGGCTGGGCAGCCAGGCCTCAAAGGAGAGCGGGTGAGTGTCCCCTGTCCCATGTGCCCCAGGAGCATGTCACAGCTGTCCCACAGGGCAGCTGGCACCCCTGGCACATCTCTGGGAGGCCCCAGTTCCTGGGCTGGGGAGCACCATTCTGCTCCTGCCAGGAGCTGGGCAGCTTCTTCACACCCTCTTCTCTCTCCTCCTCCTTCCCAGGGCGATGTGGGTGACCTCGGCCTCCCTGGCCTGCCGGGACCCAAGGTACTGTGCCTGCGGTGGGGTTTTTTGGGTTCTCCATTGCATACTGGGGGCAGGGATGTGGCCTGGGGAAGTCATCTTGCACAGGAGTGGAGAGGGGGGTGTGGCTATTGGTGTTCCTCCCAGTTCAGTGCCACAGCTCAAAGGTGCATGGAGCTGCTGACCCTACAAAGGATGCTCACCGACATCCTGCCACCCTTCCTTGGCTTTGCTCCAGGCACTGCCACATCAGGAAGTGGGCAGGAAAACCAAGGGGAGTGTTTCAAGACGCAGAGGAGAGTTTGCTTGGGGGTTGCCCACACCCTACTGGAAAACACCCCATCCTGTGTGCATCACTCTCTGTTGCCTGATTGCTCCAGCTTCTTTCCACCCTGCATCCCCAAGGGTGGAAGTAAAGGCTTGCTGGGAGCCCCTTAGAGCTAGGATGTTGTCCCTTGGGATGACCATCCAATGCAGCCTGAGCTGGGGGAAAAAACCTCCAAAATTAAGGTTTCTTAACCTTAATTCTAACTTTCTGCACTTCTGCAGCACCCAGAGGGCAGATGGGGTGGCAGCGGGTGTAAGGTCCTATCCTGTTGCTTCCAGACCCATTGCAATTCCAGGAATGCCTGCGAGCATTCCTTCCTGAGCTCTGCTGCAGCACTGGAGCCAGTCCCACGTGCAAAAACATTGCCATTCATGGTTTTAGACGACCCTCTGGTGGCCACTGTGGACATTACATGGGGAGCTGGTGGGATGAAGGGCGCCCGAACTGGGCAATGCCCCCTTCCACAAGGCCCCAAGACAGGGGAGCATCAGGGAGAGCATCCATGTCCTGTCCCAGAGGGGATTTGGGAGGGGATGCTCTGCCTCCTGCTTGCAGGCTTCAGGCAGCGACCACTGCCACCTTCCATCTGTCCCCTTCTTGTCCCCTTTGCAGGGCAGCAAAGGAGAAATGGGACCAGCAGGACCCCCAGGAGAAATGGGCTTAGCTGGCCTTCCCGGGCCCATCGGACCCCGAGGGCAGCCAGGGCCCCCTGGCCCTCCAGGACCACCAGGGCCAGGCTACGAGGCTGGATTTGTGAGTGGTCACTGTGGTGATGGGGTGGGATGAGCTGGAGACAGACACAGCTCAGCCCCTTCTCCCTGCATTTAGAGTGACATGGAGGGCTCGGGGCTTCCATTCACCCCTGGACCACCTGGACCTGAAGGACCACAGGTAGGGCCATTCCTACCCTTTCCCTCCTCTCCATCCTGCACTCCCTGGGGTATTCCCTACCATCATGTCCCCTGCCATCATCCAGTGCTCATGGTGCCCTTGTTGCTTGCAGGGTGTGCCAGGACCGGCGGGGGTGAAGGTGAGGAACCCTTCCAACCTGCTCCTGGCTCCATCCATGTAGGATGCCTGCAGGCAGCCTGTAGGGATGTCTCTGATATCTCTTTCTTTGCAGGGAGAGGTCGGCATCCCCGGACAGCCTGGCTTGCCAGGACCAAAGGTAGGAGCCCTGGGAGACTGCGATGGCTTTGTACCAGCACCTGGGTATGCAGGACAGTGGGCAAGACCCCCTGTGCTCTCCGACCTGCATCCTGCCCTTTCCCACTCCTGTTGCAGGGAGATGCTGGCATGCCTGGCGTGGATGGCCGCCCTGGCCTGGAGGGCTTCCCTGGACCACAGGTAGGAGTCTCAGCCTCCCAGCTCTAGAAGAACCCCCCACTCGAGGCAGAGCACCCTTGATTGCAGCAGCTCCATCCCCAGCAGCCGAAATTCCCCCTCCCTGCAGTGGGACCTGGCTCATCACGTGCCAGGGGTGCCCACACTCCTTAGGATCCTGTCCTCCCTACCTTGCCACCCCACTGGCCACCACCTCCTCCCAAAATCATTGCAGCCTGGCTCGTTTCCTGGAGCTGGAGGCAGAGGTGGTGTTGCCTGAAGGAGTTTTTGAGCCATAGGTGGGAGGGGGTGTGCACTGGTGAGCCAGAGTCCATCTCCATGTGATGCTCACTCCCTCCTGCTCCTCTTTCCAGGGACCCAAAGGTGACAAAGGCAGCACTGGTGAGAAGGTAGGTGCCACCAGGCTGGGGATGGGGACCAGCCAGTGGTGGCCCGGGGCTGATGGCTTGTGTCTTCCAGGGAGAGCGAGGCCAAGATGGAGTGGGGCTGCCTGGCCCCCCTGGCCCACCTGGTCCCCCTGGACAGATCATCACTGTCTCCAGTGAAGATGTAAGTGGTGGCACCTGCCTTCAGCACAGTGCAAGGGAAGGGGTATTCCAGCAGCCATCATGAGGGAGACCTGGCCAGCAGCTCTGACCCTCAGAGCCAAGATCAGGGGGAAAAGCCTCATTTTGTCTCTTTTTGCAGAAGTCCTTGGTGGCTTTTCATGGTCCAGAGGTAGGTGCCCTCCTGCCACCTGTGCCCACCCCTCAGCAATGCCAGGAGGGCACCCTATTTTTGGAAAGAGGGGGGATTTGTTCTTAGGAGCATCTCTGCTTCTCTCTACAGGGCAGACCAGGCCACGCTGGCTTCCCGGTGAGTCAGTAACACATCTGGGGACCACGGGGTGGCCCTGGTGACAGCTGTGCTTGCCAGTCCTGCTCTATTTTGCTGCAGTGGTGGTGATGGAGGGGGAGTTTGGGGCCTGCCTTTGGTGGATTGGGAATGATATGGGCTCTGTGTTGTTCCTGCAGGGTCCGGTGGGACCGAAAGGAGACCAGGGGTCAACTGGTCTCCAGGGTGCCCCAGGGTTGAAGGTAATTGCTCCAGGCCACTTTCACCCCATGGGGTGGTCACATTTCTGGTCCCCCATTCTACCTGGCCACCAGGTGACAGCAGCCCTGTCACAGGAGGGAGCCTGATCCCTCTGTGTCCCTCCCACCTCCTCTTCTCTTGCAGGGGGAGAAGGGGGAGCCTGGAGTCATCATCAGCCCCGATGGGACCGTGGTCACTGCCAAGGTGAAAGGAGAAAAGGTGGGTTCCTGGCAGCAATGGGGGACACATCCCCATGGGGCAGGTGCCAGGTGGTCCCAGTGGTGATGCCCTTTCCTTCTCCATTGTTTGCAGGGGGAACCGGGGCTGCGGGGCCCAATGGGACCATCGGTAAGTCACCATCACCATCCTCCTCCTTGTGTCCCACAGGGAGGGATGGGAATGATCCTAGGCAGAGGAGGTGCCCCTATACTGAGCACCTTTATCCTCATCTTCTCTCTCTTCCAGGGTCCCCCGGGACGAGCAGGGATGAAGGGAGAGATCGGCTTTCCGGGCAGACCCGTAAGACCCGGTTTGTTTGTGTCCATCGCCTCCACCGCGTCCCCCGCCCCATTTGCACATCCTGCACCCACTGAGTTCCACACCCTGCCGTGTCCCTGAGGGATGGGGTGCTGCCGGGGTGTCAGAGGTGACTCTGGAGCACCAGATGTGGCACCAGGGGCTGGCAGGGGGATGGGGATGAGGCTCATTGTGCTGCTCATCCGCAGGGACGTCCCGGCATGAACGGGCTGAAGGGTGAGAAGGGTGACCCTGCAGACGTGCTGGGCTCACGGGTGAGCACTGCTGTGACCCCCCCCAGCTGCTGGAGTCTCTCTGAGGACCCCAGTCCCTTAAGCAAAGGGCATGTGTCCTTCTCTCAGACGCTGGTTGTCCCCCTCCACTTGTGGGGACTGTCTGCTTTACAGGATCTTGACAAATAATCTTACCCCACACAGGGTCCCCCAGGCCTCCCAGGACCCCCTGGGCCCCCTGGGCCACCTGGCAGCATAGTCTACAAAAATGGCAATGTGAGTATCCCCACGGTCACCATGATGAACATGCTGGTGACTGGGCCCCCAGTGTCCCCTGCCTGCCTGGAGGGCACTGAGATGCTCTGGTGACATCCGGGCTGGGACTGGCATGTGGGACTGTAACCAGCATTAGCGGGGGGTCCCCGAGGATGCTGCTGTCTCTGCAGCCCCTTCCATTGCATCCCCACAGACCTTCAGCGACTCCAGCCATCCAGCGTTCCCCGGTAAGGGGGTGTCCCTCTCCCAGCCCTCTCTGGGCAGTTCAGGGAACCTCAGCAAAGCGGCCTGGGGAGAAACCCCCTCCCCTCCCTTAGAGCTGCAGCTCTAAGATGGCATCTCTGCTGCTCCCCACAGGTTTCCAACAGCTCCCAGGACAAAAGGGAGAGAAAGGTGACACCGGACCCCCAGGACCCCCAGGTAGGTCCCTGCTGGTCCCTGCTGGCAGAGGCAGGCAGGGAGTGGCTTATGCCCAACCCAGCTCCTCTCCCCTCCTCTCCCTCTCTCCACAGGCCAGTTCCCCTATGATGCGAGTCACTTCAGTACCAGCCTGCGGGTAAGCCCTTCCAGCCATGGCAGCTGAAACCCAGCATGGTTTGGGGTACCCAGTGCACCTCAGCTGCTCATCCTAAGGCTGTGCCAATCCTACAGGGTGACAAGGGGGATTCAGGTCCCAAGGGTGAGAAGGGCGAGCCAGGCAGCATCCCACTCTATGGTCCTGGAGTCTCTGGACTTCCAGGGCCTCCAGGGCCCCAGGGATACCCTGGGCTGCCGGTGAGTACCTTATGGGGAGGGGAGTGAAGGGAAGCGCAGTGGGGGAGGCATTCTTGGGGCTTTGCTCCAACAGACGTTCTCTCACGTTGCCTAGGGTCCCAAGGGGGACAGTATTGTTGGGCCACCGGGGCCTCCAGGACCTCAGGGTCCTCCTGGGATCGGATACGAGGGGCGGCAGGGCCCCCCTGGCCCTCCTGGCCCTCCTGGTCCACCCGGGCCACCCTCCTTCCCAGGTCCCCACAGACAAGGTGAGTACCTGCTCTACTGCATCCCTCCCTGCAGCCCCACATCCCTCCCTGCCACCCCTAGCATCCCTGCTTGTATTCCATGCATTCCTCCTTGCAGCTCTGCATTCCTCCCTGCACTGCACCTCTCTCCTTGTCACCCTCCTTCCCCCACAGCTGTCAGCATCCCTGGACCCCCGGGACCACCGGGACCCCCTGGACCACCAGGCACCAGCGGGATGTCCTTGGGGGTGAGTCAGGGCTCTGGGCAGGGCTTGCCCGTGGTGCAAGCAGCCAATCCCTAAGCCCCGCCCCGGCCTATGCCCGCAGCTCCGGGCCGTGCCCACATACCAGGGGATGCTGAGCACCGCGAACGAGCTGCCCGAGGGCAGCCTCATCTTTCTGACCGACCGGCAGGAGCTCTACGTCCGCCTGCGCCGGGGCTTCCGCAGAGTGCTGGTGAGTGGGGCCAGAGGGCACCTGGCTGGGGCTGCACTGCCCGGCCTGGGGGGAGTGCAGACAGCCCCGCCCCGGGGCTCCGTGGTGACTCCTGGTGATGCTCGGGGTCCCCCCACGTGTGCGCGAGGAGGAGGAGAGGGGGGCAGCTGGGATCTGATGTGCCATGCCCTTGCAGCTGGAGGAGCACAACCTGATCCCCAGTTCAGCTCTGGTGAGTCCTCTGTTCCCTGGGATGTCCTCATCCCTATCCTCCTTCCCAATCCCATACCTGTCCTCCATCTGCATCTATCCTCATCCTATCCTCAACCATCTCCATGCCCAACCATCTCTATCCATCAACAATCAGCTTCATCCCCTTCTCCATTCATCCCAGACCAGATCAATCCCCATCCCCAACCATCTCCATCCCTATTTTCATCCAACCACAACCATCTCTATTCATCCCCAACATTCTCCATCCCCACCTGGAGCACCACGCCCCCCTCTCATGCCACGTCCCCCTCCCCAGGACAACGAGGTGTACGACAAGCCACCCACCCTCCACTACGCCGGCCCCCAGCCCCGTGGGCCCCTGCACCCTCTCCGCAACCACGTCCCCCCGGCCACCGCCCGTCCCTGGCGTGGGGACGAGGTGGTGGCCAACCAGCACCGCCTGCCTGAGCAGCCCCTGCTCCACCACCAGCATGAGCTCATCAATGGCTACTACATCCACCGCAGGCCAGACCCTGCCCCTGTGGCCGCCCACGTGCACCAGGACTTCCAGCCTGCCGTGAGTGCCACATGCTGGCCAAGGGGAGCTGATGGTGGCAGCCAAAGCCATGTCCCTCAAGCCCCATTGCCCCCTCTTGGCAGCTTCACCTGGTGGCCCTGAACACCCCGCTGAGCGGAAGCATGCGTGGCATCCGGGGCGCCGATTTCCAGTGCTTCCAGCAAGCCCGGCAGGTTGGGCTGGCCGGCACCTTCCGTGCCTTCCTGTCCTCACGCCTGCAGGATCTCTACAGCATCGTGCGCAGGGCCGACCGCGCTGCCATCCCCATCGTCAACCTCCGGGTATGTGTGTCCCCATCCCCTTCCCAACACTCTCTGAGCTCTGAGGGAACATTGAATAGGATCACATAATCATTATGGTTGGAAAAGATCTCTTTAAGATCATCGAGACCAACTGTTAACCCAGCACCAGCAAAGTCTGGGATGCAGAGCATAGCAAAGCCCCCATCCATCATGAAGCATCCCCTTCCCAGAGGCTGCTGGGGCTTGGAGTTTCTGGGATGCTCTTGGGGTGCAAGCAGGGCTAAACCCCCTCCTCCTCCATTTTCCCACCCTTCTCACTAGGATGAAGTACTCTTCAATAACTGGGAAGCCCTTTTCACGGGCAGTGGGGCCCCGCTGCGAGCCAGCACCCGCATCCTCTCCTTTGACGGCCGGGATGTCCTGCGGGATGCGGGATGGTGAGTGCAGGACTGAGTGATGGGGAAATGGGGTTTGGAGCATGGCAGGGCAGCAGCAGCCCCCCACCTTTCACCCTTCCAGGCCGCAGAAGAGTGTCTGGCATGGCTCGGATGCCAAGGGCCGGCGCCTGCCCGAGAGCTACTGCGAGACCTGGCGGACAGAGGAGCGTGCAGTCACAGGCCAGGCTTCCTCCCTAGCCTCTGGAAAACTCCTGGAGCAGGTGGCCAGCAGCTGCCAGCACACCTTCATCGTCCTCTGCATTGAGAACAGCTTTATGACCGCCACCAAAAAGTGATACCTACCCTGGCACCCCCTGAGTCCCCCATGTCCCCAGGGAGGGTTGGGCCAGCCTCAGCCTGGCACCCCTGGGCCCCTCAGCCCCCTCCACGTGCCTGCTCTCACCCCGCAGGGTTTCCTTCTCCCACAGACCTGAAGCCAAAGAGTATTGCCATGACCCCTGCCCTGGGCTGGCAGGGGCTCAGATCCCACCTGGGGCAAGGCAGCCATGGGCTGGTGGCCTTCCTCCTCCTCTTCTAACTCCTAATATTTAACCATTTCAGCTTGTTCCCCTCCCTGCTCGGATGCTCTTTTTGGGGTGGCTGGGTAGAAGGATGCTTGGGAGGGAGATTTCAGTGCTGCCAGGCGGGCTATCCCCCCCGTAAGCCTGTGGGGCCTCTCTCACCAGTCCCCCGGCCCCACACTCTTCACCAGGAGCTTGGAATTGAACCTAAACCCCTGCTGCTGAGGCCAAGGGGCCTTCTCCAGCCAAGACCCCAGCATCCCACTCAAGGGACTGTCCCATGGCAATGCTGGGGTGCTCCCAGATGGTCTCCATCCTCCCCAGATAAGGATCACCCCATCATCATCCTCACCTCCACCTCCCAGCCAGCAGAGCTCTGGTGGGGGTCCCATCTCCCCCATCCCATCTACACACCCTGGGGTACCCCAGCTGTGCCCCCACAGCCCAGGTACAGCCACAGCCAGCCCAGCACAGGCACATGGGGTGACAGGGTGGCCCTGAGGTGTGGCCAACTGTGCCCTTGGCATGTGTTTCTCTCTGTGTGTGCATGTTGAACATGTGCAGTAGCAAGGGCAGGCACTGCCATCTCCCCCACTGTGCCACCTTTGCTGGGCTCGAATGGTGAAGGTGCAGCAAAGCTGTTTGGAATTGGTGTAGGCAAATCCAAGGTGCTAAAAAAAAAACCAAGAAAAAAAAAAGGAAAAAAGAGAAATTTGTAACTAGCCTTTTTTGTTATTGTATGGAAATTATTACCATAAAAGCTGTGCGAGTCACATGGTCTCTATTTCTTACAGTCTACTGTATTTTGTGTAATTAATGCAATTTAAAGCCTGTGGATCTTTATATTATTTTTTTGTCATTGGTTGTATCCTATAAACCATTTTATAAAGGCACTGAATAAAGAAACATCCTCTTTTAGCCTGGCTTTGTGCCATGATGGGGATGCAGTGGGATGGGGTCCTCATCCATACCCCTGCGTGGCACACAGTGGCGGCACCATGAGCATCCTGCCCCCGCACTGTGCCTGGGGATGCAGAAGGGGCGTGGCCCCGTCCTCATGGAGCACAAAACATGTCCCAAGGGTTACATCCTGGAAAGAACAGCACCCAGGACCAGCAGTGTGGCAGGACACCAAGCACACGGTGGCGATGACAATGCTCACTTCAGGAGCCAAGAGCTGGCCACAGTGTTGTGGTGCCAGCACTCAGGCTCGCATGGTGCCTGCCTCTGGGCTTTTCTCCTGCGCTGGAATCTCCACTGGGAGCTGGGACGGCTCGTTGGCCAGAGCCAGCTCCACCGGCTGCCTGCGGCGGCTGTGCTGGACACCCACTCCGATGGCTGCCAGCAGGTAGACCACAGCCAGCAGCGTGAAGTAGCCAAAATACACATAAAACTGCAAAAGAGGAGAAAGGGGAGAACAGCACTTGGAGCCCTCCCTTCATTCTGCACCATTCAGGGACCACCTCCATCCTAGGTCCCCCCCATCCCTACCTGAGGACGCACAGATAAGCCCAAGCCCCTCTTGTCAGCCACGATGATGGTGATGATGGTCTTCAGCACAGTGGCAAAGAAGGTGTTGACCCCGAAGACCAGAGCGCAGAGCTCTTTGGAGAGGGAGGTTGCAATCTGGAAACTGGGGAAAAACGGGAACACTGGTGAACTCCTGGCATAGACCTGGCTGCCAGGGTGGGAGCAGGTCCCCAGGAGCACCACGCACATGGCAATGGGCACCAGGAACTGGTGGGAGCCACGGAAGACGACATAGGCAACATAGCACAGCCAGATGTTGGTGGTGGAGTTCATGAGCAGGAGCAATCCCGCCTGGAATGCCGTCACCACTCCAATCACCAGCTCTGACCACAGCGTCCAGCGGATCTTCATGTAGCCAGCAGCGAAGGAGGCGACAGCTCCTGGGGAGGGATGAAGGATGCTGTGAGCACCTGAAGGATCCCCTGCCCCATCTAGGCTGGGACCCATCCCAGTGATCATCACATCATCTCCAATGCGAAATCACCAAAAATTTCATAAGGACCACCATTCCTAAGGGGTGCAGCAGGACAGCAGTCACCCCCTGCCTTTCTGGTGTCCCCACCCATTCCCACAGGATGCAGCAGGATGTGCGTGTCCCCCCACATCCCCACTGTCCCCATCCCAGGCAAATTACCCAGCAGTGTGGAGGCAGCATCTATGCCTCCATTGTACACCCGGCGGTTGTCCGTGGTGGAAGAGATCTCATTCCAGAGGATGTGTGCATAGTACAGCATCAGGTAGTATCCAGCTGAGTTGAAGACCCACCACAAGGACCAGAGGCGGAGCTGGGGCTGCCTGGCCAGCGCTCCCAGCTCCCGCAGCATACGGCACAGCACCATGTCCCGCCAGCCCCATGTCCCCCCGCCACCATCCCCCCTGGCCATCTTGTCCAGCTCAGTGGGCACAGCGGTGGTGTCAGCCCCCCTAGGCCGGTTGAAGAAGAGGCTGCGCTGGGGCCGCTCGAGGAAGAGGGTGAGGATGAGGCCAAAGCTGACAAAGCCCAAGGAGACGTAGTTGAGGGTGAGGAAGGAGACGCCACCCAAGGTGACACAGAGCTGGCCCAACACAGAGCTGGTGAAGACCCCCAGGAGCACAGCGGAGCGGGAATAACTGGCCATCCGCTGGTAGCGGGACGGGGCGACCAGGGAGAAGATGTAGGAGGAGTAGGCGATGCGGGCAGCCATGGTGATGCCGTAGAAGAACTCCATCAGCTGCATGGCCAGGACAGAGGTGCCCAGCACCAGCAGCAGCCAGATGGAGATGTGGCTCAGGCTCTGCAGCACCAGCACAGGCTTGTAGCGCAGGTAGTCCGTCAGCAGGAAGATGGGCACCAGCACGGCCATGTAGGAGTAGGACAGCACCGGCGTGATCTCATTGGTCACCTGCCGTAAGGGCAAGGAGGGGCTGAGTACCAGGCACATCCCTGGGGATGCCCCCCAAGCTTTGGACAGTGTGGGCAGGAATGCAACTAGCAGGATGCTCAGCTGGGGGTCTGGCTGAGCCTTGGTCCCTTCCTGTGCCGGGAACACAGCATTCTCACAGGCGCAGCAGCCAGCTGGGATCGAGGCCAGCATCCCTTGGTTGGGGGGGATATTGTGGCCCCTCCTTGTCTAACCCTATCGTTGCCAGTGGCCTGGCAGTGCACCATGCCATCATGGAAAAGTCTCCCCAGTGGGATGGGGTATGGCTTCTCCCAGTCTACCACCCTCCCTCAGGCTGCTCGGGTGGGCAGGGGTCACACACTGGCCCCAAAATCAGTTGCCAGCCTGGGCACGAGGTTTTATGCCAGGGCAAGTTGAGCCTGGGACTCAGGGGACAGGGTTACCTCACAGCCAAGTGAGACAGGTTGTACCCCTGTGCACCCCAGAATCATGGAGGGATGCTCTGGGCAGCCCCAGGATGGTGACCATGGCCATAAAGGGTGGGGGACCAGGTACCCACAGCTCACCTCTTCCTTTGTGAAGTTCTTGTCAGCCCCCAGCAGATAGGGGGTGATGAAGCTCTCCCCGGGCCGGATCTGTGTCATGAAGCCATAGAAGCAGAGGTAGAAGACTTGTAGCTTCCAGCGCTGGTCTGGCATCGTCTCTGCCACCGGCTTTTTGGCACTATCACTCTTGGGCATGGCTCTGCAGCAGGACAGGGGCATTATCCCGGGAGCCATCAGCTACACAGGCTCTGCTGGACCACGCAGCCCCTCCCTGTCTGCAGGCACTCTCGGACGCATGGAAAACCAGGACGCTGCAGTTTCTGTGGAAAAAGCAGCATTTGGCACTGGCTCAAAATTCCTCCAGAATCTCAAGGCAAATAAATACCACTACCTTCTCCCCAGGAGGTGTTCTGGGAAGAAGAAAAGCAGCTGTGCGCCTCACTGTGCAGAAGCAGGGGGAGTCATTTTGGGCGGCATTTGTACATCACGTGCATCCGAAGTCTGAACGCACAGAGCATCTGGATCCACGGTGGGGCATCCTCAGCTCCCATTACCTCCTTTTCCTCCCCTTTGAGACTCAGTGGGGTTTTGCTGCTTTCTGGAGCAATGTTTCCCTCTGAGCTGCAGAGGCAGAGGGATGCAGACGCCCCGAGCCACGGATGCTCCAGAGGGGATGGCACAGGAATGTGCTGGCTGTGGAAATGAGTTAATGTGCACACCGGGCACGGGGTCACCCATGTCCCGTGTTACTCAGTAGCTGGGTGGCTGGCAGGACCTCAGCTGAGTCGCAGGCAAGCAGCTGCCCTTGGCTCTTCCCGGTGGGACACAATGCCCAGCCTGGGGAGAATGCAAAATGCCACGAGGTTCACGGTCTAGAGGGGGATTAAAAGCTTAAATCCTGAGGTTTGGCTGCAGGAAAGCTGGCAGCACCAGGAGACTTGATTAGCAATCACGGGATGAGGGCAGGGACAGGAGAAGGCCTGGACAGGGTGTCCTCCCAGCGCTGCCCACTCCCACAAGAAGTCACTGAGGTGATGTTTCATGCCATGAAATTCCACGTATGCCAATACACGCCACGGGAGCAAGGTCTAGAAACCTGATTACCCTGATAACCACAGAACAACTAATCACAGTCATTAAAAAGTAAGTTCATGGTCCTTGTCTGTGTCCCACTGGATTCTGCATGGTGGGAATTGGGGGATAATCCCTCACTGCTGCCAGATAACACAGGACAAAGAGGGACAGGAGCCAGCACCAGTGGTGGCAGAGGAAAGCTGGTAGTGACCTAAACCTATAGAAAGCCAAATGCCCATTTGCCCCAGTGAGGATCCACCACCCCAGCAGCATTCCCACAGGATTTCAGCACTGGTGCCTGAGTATCATCAAAACACTTGTGTGCCAGAGCTCATGGCTGGGCAAAGACCCTCCACCTCCTAAACAGATCCCTGGGGATCAAGGCAGGTGCTCGCTCCCACACTGCCCAGCAAGCCTGTCTAGTGCTGGCTGGAGCACTGCCCCCCCTGCTGTGGCAGGAAGGGCAAGGGGCAAGGAGCAAGGGCTAATCCCTACCAAACATCCACCCCAGCACCATGCCGGGGCCACTGCCAGCTGCGAGTGCCTGGACTCTGCCCCATCGCCCAACGGCCAAGGGGCCAACCAGGAAGGGAGAACAGGGGTACATTTGAATACAAACTAGGGAATCCTGGGAGAGGCACATGCACCTTTCCTGCCTAAGGCCTGTCCCTCCATGGAACAATGGCTGAGCTTTGTATGATAGGCTCATCAGTCCCCACAGCCCTCCTGTCCCCAGGCTGGGCTGTGGATGTCACCGGCAGCAGCAGCTGCTTGCCGCCATGTGCACCACAACCCTTATGGGATGTTTGCCACCCTTATTCCCCATTTCCTGCCATATCCATCCAGGAGGGATACACACATGCATCCTTGGCCCACAGGAAACCATCCACACAAAATGCAGGCTACAGCTGAATCCACGAAGCTGCTCCGTTCCCAGGAGCACTGGCTTCTAACTCCCAGCATGTGTGTCCCCACACGCCAAGGGACTCCAGACCAGAACCCATCTGGGCACGCCCAATTCCCCTTCTCCAGAACATCCATGGAGCTGCTCTGCTCGAGATGAGTGGGCACGAGACCCAGGGAATGCTCTATCCTTCAACACTGGTGCAAGCCAGGGAGCGGAGGGACGAAGGAGCAGAGCCGGTCCCTTATCACAGTGAGAACCTGTTTATCACCGGGCTGTCAGGGTGTGACCTCAACTGTCACACCGCTGTCAGCCAGGGTCACAGGAGACACTCCCCGCAGAGCCACGGCCACTGTGGTCCTGAGCGGATAGCCCTGCGGGTCGGGGGAATGTTCTCCCCCCAGCCGCGTGTCGGTGGCGTACAAGTGACACCGTCAAGGCATCATGTGTTTTGTGGGGAGCTGCCACGCCGAATGGGGTGTGCGAGTCCCTGGGGCACCTTCTTCCCTAAACCAAGGGCTGAGAAGCTCTTGAAAACACACCCACCGTACGGGCATCACTTTGCCTCCCACCGCCCAGCACCAAGGGATGGGCGCTGCAGGTGGCGTGGGGTGCACTTGGCAGAGGAGAGTGTTGGGGGGTACGCGGCACCCGCTCACCCTGAAACAGGGGCGGGGGAAAACAACACAGCACTCGGCACACATCTCCAGCACCCGGGGGAAACAACATCGCCAGCATCCCAGGGACCCCGCCGGGCACGCCATCGCCCGGGGACACCCGCACCCCGCACTCCGTACCTGGTGAGCGGCAGGCATGGGCGCTACGGGCCGGGGCACGGCGGGGATTCGGGGCTCCCCACTGCCAGCCGAGCCTGATCCGCGGCGATCCCGCGACAGCGGCAGCAGCGGCAAGAGGAGGGGGAAGAGGAGGAGGATCTGGGGGTACCTCGGGAAATGTAGTCGCGCTCCATGTGCGGGGCGGCGACTACAAACCCCACAGTGCAGAGGGCGGGAGGAAGGGGAAGAGGAGCAGGAACGGGAAGAGGAGCAGAAACGGGAAGAGCCCGGCCGCCCCCGGAACGGAGTTGTGCCGGCACCTGCGTGTGGTATACGGAGACAAGTCCCCTTCCGAAAGCATCGGCAGGGCGTGAAGGAGCCCCCTTTCCCACTGCACTCAGCCGGGGTCAGCTCCTCGCCCACCTGCCGTGGCCCCCGGGCTGCGGGCCCTGGGGGACGCTGCCCCCGCCTTGACTCCCTCCGCTGATTTATGATACCCATGGATGCTTGGATTTATTTATGCACCCCGTTTGTTTCCTGGGGGTGGATTTGTTCCAGTCTGCGCCGTGCCGCATCCCAGAGGGTTCCGAACAGTTGCCCGCTGTGGTCCAAGGAAAGCTCCCGAAAGTTCTCATCCCTCCGCCCACCCTGGCAGCAGACCCCGAGAATTTCTTATGGGGTGAGTCCGGCCATCAGGACCAGGAGGGGCTGGAGCATGGCCGTGCACTTCTGGAGGGAAGAGCATCCCTAGAGGAGGTGGAGCCCCCCGAGAATCGGACCCCGGAGCTGGTGCCCCATCTCCCGGGAGATGACGCATCTCCCGAGCGCATCTTCCGAGGATCTTCTCTCCCCGCCTTTCCCCCATCCCCCCTTTCCCGGCGCTCATCCTGCCAGAAGCAAATGCAAGCTGACAAGGCTCGGTTATTCCGCTAAAATATTTATATGTTCCCGCCTGGAAGTGCGGCAGCAGGATCCCAGACGTCCGTGGACTGTCACACACACACACACACCCGCCCCGCCCAAGCCAGCCTGTAAGGTCCAGGCAGCTCTGGATATTCCCACCCAGAGGCTTCCAGCCCCACTGAGCCCCCCATGTGGTCCTGGGGAGGGTGGCCAGACCACAGCAAACGTGTCCGCCACCTCCTTGTCCCCACCCTGTCCCTCCCGCGGGCAGGTGGGACCTGTCTGTCCATCCCCGATGGCCAGGATGGTGGCAGAGTTACGTCCCTCCCTTAAACGTAGCCAGGTCCGAGTGCAGGAGCTCCGCAGGGTGTGGGTCCGGGACGATGCTGGGCACCCGGGCAATACCAGCAGCCCGGGGCAGAGTCACCCTGGGGCAGAGTCACCTGGGACTGCCCCCGGCCACCACAGGGCAGCGGCAGGGACTGGGTAGGGGCAGGAGCAGGGGCTGTAGTAGGGCGAGGGCAGTGACGGGAGAGGGGCAGTAGTAGCGACTGAGTAGGGGAAAAAGCAGGAGCTGGGACGGGACGAGCGGTTTAAGGGCAGGAACAGGGGCAGGGGTTGTTTTAGTGACAGGACAGTGGAGGGCTGGGGCAGGAGCAGGGGCTATAGGAGGAGTTGAGGCAGGGGAGGAGCCGGTTTAGAGACAGGAACAGGGGCAGTGTCTGGGGCGGGAGGGACGGGGCAGGGGCAGGAAGTCGGGGGGCCGGGCAGAGCCGGGCGGGTGGCGGGCAGGGCTGGGCGCTGCCGCTGGGCTCCCGCTGCCGCGGCCCCTGAGCCTGCCCTGCCACTCCCCGCCCTGCCCCCGTCCGGACACAGGTACGGCTTTGCCTTCTCCGGGGGGTGTTTTTTGGGCGTGGGAGGCCCGGGACGGAGCTCCCGGTCCCGCAGGGGCACCGCGGCACCTGGAGCGGGGATGGAGGGTGGCTGTGGTGGCGGCAACATCGGGGCGAGGCGGCTCCCGGTGCGGCATCACTCCGGGGAGCGGAGGGCGGGCACCCACCGACCCTGTCCCTATGTCCCCCCCCTCCGCAGCGGGTGCCCCGGTGTGCTGCCACCTTCCCGCCTGCCTGGCTCTGCGAGGCTGCTGAGAGTTTTCGGTCCCTGGCTCCAACCTTGGGAGGCTCCCGGGCTCTGCTGAAATAATCCCAGAGTGCTGTTCCCGCTTGGGGGTAAGGCAGGGGTCTCCAAGGAGAGTGGCTTTCCGACCGTCCCCTCCCCCTCGCCACTGCAAGAAGTGTGCATGGGAATGGGTCACGGCGGGGATGATGTTGCATGACTTTGGGTGGGAACATCCTGAGGGGTCCCACGGTGTGTTTCTGAGCCCTGGCTGCTGCACCTATGGGGTCTCACGAATGTCAGGCTTGTGGTCATTTATGAGCCCGTGCTTCAGGTGTGGTGGTCACCAAGTGGTGCCACAGAATCAGTGCTGGGGGGAAAAAAGAGGTCCCAGGCCTCCAAACTTCCCCTGTAGCTGGGTGGATATCTCCTGGGAGCCCATTTCCCCAGGCAGGACTTTTCTGTCCTTCCTCTGAAATCAGAATCATCATAGAATCGCAGAATGTTTTGGGTTGGAAGGGACCTTAGAGACCATGTAATTTTAAGCCCCTGCCACAGGCAGGGCTGCCACCTCCTCAGTCCCTAAGCTGGTTCTTCAGCATGTGCCTCGAGGGAGCCGTGGATGTCCTGCACTGGGGTTGCTCCCCACTGTAGTCCCCAACCCTCATCACGTGGAGGGGGCTCAGGAGGGCTCAGTTTATTCAGCTCTAGCTCCTGGGATAGCATTTATTGCCCACCTCCTTTCAGCAGGTCCTCCTGGGCTCTGGGTGAGACCCATCCTGGGGAGGGGTCTGTGCAGCAGCCCAGCCAGTGCAGCATCCTCTGACATTGCAGAGATCCCCACCCCATGCAGATGCTGTGTGGCCCCCTGGGAATTGCTGCAGGGATTCCCCCAGTCCTGCAGGCAGCCTGGGAAGATGGAGCAGCTCGAGGCCGTGGTGCCCCTGGTACTGGGGGTATGGGGGAATGCCCGCTGCTGTGGCATGGAGCGGGTGTTCCAGGCTTTCCAGGCCTGGACGGTTCATGCTGTCCGTCCTTGGGAGAGCAGAGAGCATCGGTACATCCTGAGGGATGCAGTACAAGGGAGCGGGTGGTCCTAATGGGAGACACAGGACACTGCACCCAGAGTCTGGGGTGGGCTGACAGGGGCACAGGGATCCCCCAGGTGGAGAGGATGCTCAGCAGCCCCTGCTGTAAGACTGTAAGGAAGCAAACTGGGGATAGAGAACATTGCAGAAGGTGAAGAAGCCACTCAAAATCTCTGTGACCTAATCCAGACTTTCAAGGAGCATTTCCATAGCAGCCTGTGGGAGGATGTGAGAGGGAAATCCCTGTCTGACCTCACTTTAGATGCCCTGGGCAGGTCCATGCAGATACCAAAACACTGCCAGATTGCTGGGGTGGGTCAAGCGATGCTTGGCTGGGGCAGGAGGCTTCAGCCCAAGCTAGTGGGTACCAATATAACCCCCAGCACCTTTCTCTTCTTTTGATGGCCCCAGGAGAGGCTGCGCATGTTTTGGGGCCCTGTACAGCAAGGCTGCAGTGCTGCAGCCACTCCTGGGTGGACCCTTCACTCCCAGCCCTGGGCAAGGAGCATTATCCTATTCCTCTTACCCTGTCCCAACTCAGTGATGCTCGTGCCCACTGCCATGGCCATGGTTTTAACCTCCTTTTAACACAGAAATTCCCACCTGTCCCCAAGGGACTGTTTTCTGTCAAGAAGGGACTATGGGATTCTCCAGCAGGCTACTTCCCCCTGTTTTGTGGAAAGCCTATCAAATCTTGGCACACTAGACAATGAGGATCCCATCAGAACTGCAGATGACTGGTGGGTTCCTAAATGAAACAAAGACTCAGGAATGCAGGAATCAGGAGCCTTTCCCCCAAAACAGTGAAATAAAGAGCTTCAAATTTCCACCTCTGTTTTTTTGAGTTGTGTTTTCCCTCTGGTGGACCCCAAACATTGTCCTGTTTGCTGGACAGGCTTTGTGATGGGACATGTGGAAGAAAAATGCCGTTCCCCATTTGAGGGGGCTGAGTTTCCAACCCCATTTGGTCTGGCAGCAGCCTGTCACTGGGGTCTCATGGCATGTCCCCCTCCCTGCCCTTGCCAGGGCAGTGCTGGCATCGTGTCCACCAACCTGGTGGGTGCACACAGTGGGGAAACCCAGCACTGAGCAGAGGAGGAGAATGGATCCGCATGGAAGGGCAGCTAGCCAGCTTCTGCCAGGAAAGGGTTAATCCTGGAGCTCCTTGCTCTGATATCCTATTGCTGGCTACTTTGTGTAAAAGCTTTTTTGGCTCTGTTTCAAGGGCATCAGGCTGGAGGATGACTCATGCATCCCTGCCACCAAGGAGCAAACCCTCTTGTCCCTACTGTCCCAGCACAAGGTGATGATTTCCTGAAAATCCAAGTGCCCCAGAGGCCTCTGATCATGCCTTAGAGGACTCTGGCTAGCTGGGCTGGGGAAAGCTGCATCTAGGACTTGCTTGTCCTGAGGGAATTGTGGTGGTGACATCTCTGGCAGGGGTTCAAATGCTTGCATGGGTGTCCCCAGGATGGGGACATCCTGTGGGGGGCACATTGTTTGGAGGATGCATTAATTCCCTGTAACTGACTCTCCCTTTATTCTGCAGGGAAGGAGGCACCCATCCAGCTGCAGCTCCACCCTCCTAGCACTGCCAGATGTGCCTCCACGTTGTGCTGTGCCTGCAACCCGCTCTGGAGGTGAGCAGACAGGACTGGCCACACCACAGGCCTGGGGCTGTCCAGGGGACTCTTGGGGTGATGGGGGCATGCTCCTCCTGGCACAGGTCATGCAGGCTGGTGGCCATTCCAGGTTGGACACCGCTTTGGACATAGGATCACAACCACGGACATGGGGACGTCATCACTGTGGGCACCACCATGGACTGGTCCCCTTTTATGCAGGTGATGATTTGTGATGAGGCTCCTGCTGCCCATTGTGCTCTGAAAAGGATTAAAGTGAGGCCTTTTGGTGATGGCAGTGCATGAGGGCATCCAGGGAACGTGTCCTTGTGGTGCAGGCAGAAAATGGAGGGCTTGGGAAAAGTTTTGAGGTTTCAGGGTAGTCATTTTATGCCAGGCAGCCTAATCCATCTCTGGAGTGACCCTGCTTGGGGCAGGAGCTGGGCCAGAGACCTCCATAGATGCTCACTCACTCTATGCCTCTAAGCTTTCCTTAAAATATGGAAACAATTCCTTATTTAAAGGCTTTTATTTGATTGATAACACGAAGGCAGGGCATGATGACATGAGCTCAGGCTATCTGGGAAATGAAGCCCTTCCCTGGGACAGTGGCTCCGTGGGGCAGGCAAGCCTGTCCATGGTGGTTTCCTCTGTGACTCAATTTCCTCACCTGGAAAACAGGTTTTTCTGGGGTTCCCTCAGGAAAATTTTGGGATTTTCCCCAAATCTCCCCTCCAGGGCATGGGGATGGATTAGTGAGGGACTTTAAATTGCTTGTTTTGATTGCATAGCTTGAATGGCCATGGTCCCTAGGGACACACCAATGGCTCACCCTCTGTCCCAGGCCGTTCCTTTGGATGTGCAGTGGCACTCAGAGAGGTGGCACTGATGCTGTGCCACACTGGTGGGTGTCACACCTCATCAGGGCTTTCCCAGGCTCTGCTGGCCATCCGTGATCCTCCATCCAAGGTGCAGGGTGCAATCCAAACCCAGATGACACGCATCCCAGCCTGTACTTCTTCCATCCTCCCCTGGGCTGCAGCCTTCTCCTTCCAAGCACTTCTGAGAGCTGTCATGCCTGTCTTCTTCAGCTCTCCCCCCGTAGAGTTTTCTGAGTAGGGCTGACAATACCTGGTGAGACATTTGTCCCTTGCCAGCACACAGGAGGAGTTTTCCTGCCCTTAGGCAGGGGAAAAGGGGACGCAGAAAGAAAGGAGGAGAGGATAAAAAAGCACAACCCAGAAGAATGAAGGGTGGCATGAAATTTGCTGACCTTCTCACTCTCCGTGGCCTCTGGAGCAGAAGGAAAATGAGTTGGAGAGGGTTGGTGCTTGTGGATGGCCCCGGGAGCAGGATCAGGCTGTGTGTCCTTGGGCTGACCTCCAGTTTGGGATCTTTGGGGCAGAAACACCTTTCTGAAGGACATGGGGTGAGTGTGGCTGGGGGTGATGTCCATGGTGGGATCTGCTTTGACATTGGCACATTGTCATTCCCAGTCCTTCTGGGGATGCCTGTGTTATGGAGAGACCGTGTTTGGCTCTCCAGATCCCATCCTGTGGACCTGGACAAACCCATTGCAGTGGACTTAATCCTCCTCCAACTGTGAGGAAGGACCATTTCACTTTGGGTAATCCACCTTTTCCCAGTGGCTGCTCCTCCGGCTTCCCACACCCACCAAGGACCTCTTAGTCTTGAAGAAGCCTCAGCCCTTCATGGCTGGAGAGCATTTTGGAAGTTTTAAGACCTCACCAGATGTGGTTTTCCCCACAGAGGCACCAGCTGCCGTGTCTCCCTGTGCAGGACATATAAGGCTTAGCTTGCTGGGACCTAAATATCTGCTTGTTCCCAAACCAGGTCCCCACCAGATACCCAAATTCCTGGGGCCTTCTCTGCCCTCAGGGGTGCTGTGATCCCTCTGGGTATGCTGAGTGCTGCTGGGTTTGCCAGAGGAGGGAGGAGAAGGTCGAATGTTGAGCTTCCCCCCCTTGCCAACCGTTTTGTCCTCTAGGAGATTAGTCCCTTCCCTGGCTTATGGGGGGATTTGTGACTGCTCCATCTGCTCGAGCCCAGCAGGTCAGCGGGTGCCAGGGAGGAGCAGTCTGTGCCCAGCTGCTGTTTGGACTCCCAGGCATTCCAGGGAAAGGGCTCTACCCTTCTTTTGGGTGATTCTGGCTATGTTTGTTGGAAAGGAGCAAAAATCCCTGGAGCCAGACAGGTGAAAGTCATGCATGTAATGGGGTTAAGACCCAAGACTGTTTATTGATGGAGCTGGTGAAAGCCATGTGGAGTAATGTCAGTGTTTTTAAGCTGCTTTCTAGGCTGGTGGAAAGGCTTGAGGATGCTCCAGGATCTCCCTTTTCAGCCAGGATAGTTGCAGGGAGATGATTTTCCTGTAAATCCACTTGGCATTTAGGAAAGCAGGCAAGGCAGGTGGGGAGAAGAGCATCTCCCTGTGGTATCTGGGGGGGAATGGGGGTGTTTGGTGGCTCACAAGTACCTTTAGAGCCAGGTTATCCCTAGGCGAAAGCTGGGAGGTGATAGGGGTGATATAGGGCTCTCTCCTCTCCTCTCCTCTCCTCTCCTGCTCCATTGTTCCTGTCTCATCACCAGTAGAAGGGGTGGGTAGGGAAGAGGCTGGAGGTAGGTGAGTTAGGGAAGAGCTTGTGACAAGTGGGCTTAGGGAGGCTGGATTTATAGGGACTGACGGAACTAGGTTTGTGGAAGCGTGGGGGGGGGGGCTGCTGGGGGATGCTCGGGGCTGGGGCATTTCTGAGTGCCATCCTACTCCCAGGATGTGGAGACCAGGGGACACAAGGAGCCTTTGTCTGTGCCCAGATCCCAGCCTAGAGCAGGTCTGGCATGCTGCTGGACCCAGGAATGTTCTCCCTGCCATGCTGCTGCCTTTTCCTGAGGTATGGGGCCGAATGGGACATTTCTAGACCTCCCTCAGCTCCCAGAAAGCAGTTTCTCTTCTAAGGTGTCAGAAATCACAAACAGGGGAGATTTGGGCAGTGTGGATGAGCTGATGAGATGTCAACCTGCGGCCATCCGGCTCACCCACCCCTGCAGAGCCTGGGGCTGATTTGTCCCAGCCCCCCACCACCATTCCCCTTCCCCTGCTGTTTGGTCAGGAGCACCGATGGAGGCTGCCAGGTGTCAGCTCAGAAATCTTTTAACTTTCCTTCGTCTCTGCAAATGGACAATGTCTCTGCTCATTAGGTACCCGCCCAGAGGGCAGATGTCAGCTCTGCTCATGGCTTTCCTCAGCTCAGCCCTGGCCAGGTTCCTGAGGCTCTGCAGTGCTTGGGTCCCGTTGCATCACCAGGCTCTGCCCGTGGGGCTGCCCCTCTGCCAGCCCAGTGGCACCTCCCCTCCGACCTCACCCCAGGCTTGCTGCCTCCCCCTCCTCACGAGCAGAGTTCACAGGGATTTTTAGTTAAAAGGCTGGAAAAATCACAAGCACTGGTGACACGGTGTGTGTGTGTGTGTGTGTGTGAGTGTGTGTGCTTGGAGCTGGAATTGGTTCTCCTCTCCCAGGCAGCGCCTGTGAGGACAAGGCAGCTCTGAAGGCTGCCCTTTGAGGCTGATGCATCCCGACAGCTTGTTCACTGGGACATTAAAATCATTGCCTCTGCGTGGAACACCCGAGCAGGCGGATGATGGGAACACAGGTCAGGGGAGGATCCCTCTCTCCCTGCACAGGGAGCGCCAGCGCCCAGAACCTTGGAACAAAGCAGATCTCGGCGGTGTGGGGGCTGCTGCATCCCCAGTGGAGGGAAGGGGAGTTCCCTCCAGCACAAAGGGGGCTGGCAGCCTGGGGGGCAGTGGAGGTGGAGCCATCTCACTGATATTCCTGTCTGTGGGGTGTACGATAGATCAGGGTTTGGTGGTATGGTGAGAGAACATTCCATTCCCATTCCTATCTCATCTCATTCCATCCCATCCTATCCTGCCTCATCCCATCCATCTAATCCCATCATAGTTTGTCTCATCCCCATACCATCCAATCTCGTCCCATCCCAGGCGTTCCCATCCGCATTCCCATCCCATCTGTCCCTGACCATTGCACAGCACGCCTTCCAAAAGACCTTGAAATTTCCCTGGAGGGTCACAGCAAAGCCATAGGACCTCTCCAAGCTCTCCATGCTCTCTGCAGAGCTTGGACGTCCCACAGGTGCCCCACGGTTCCAAACATCCCAAGGAAGGTTCCTGATGGTCACAGCCAGGTATTCACTAGTGAGGGGGAGCTGGGGTCCTGAGTTTGCAGGAGAGGCAGGATGGGTGTCACAGCAGGCTTTGGTATTTTTGGGAAAGGGGAGTAGTATGGAGTAGGGGATATGGTATTTGGGATGGTAGGATAGGGCATCCTACTCTGCCTGAACAAAAGCAGGGAGTATTCACAGCCCTGTGGGACCAGGCGTGGGAGCTGCTCTCACATGGAAGTACCACCAGCTCACCTGCAGCTAGGTGGGTGGAAGTGGTGGGACATAACAAGGAGAAGAGCTGCTAAGAGATGGACCCATTTTTTATTAAGAAATCTGCTAAGAAATGTCTTAATGCTGCATTCCCTGGATGCTAAGCCTTGCCTTGAGATAAACTCAAACCTAGGACCTGGAAGATGAGTGCAAGTCTCTTCCCCCATGGATTTGTGGGGTTTTGGTTGATGATGTGTGCCCACACTGGCCCTGGGAAGAAGGACTAGGGTTTCCTTGCAACCCCTTGTCCTTCCCTACATCCTTGCCTGAGCTCCCTTTTCATGGCTTTGCTGATGAGACTGGTGCCATCATGAGGATTCTCCCTTCTTACTATCAATCCTGGAATCAGTGACCAGCAATTGGTACTGATTGGAATAAAACAATTACCAAGGACTCCTCTGATTTGTCTCTGGGATTCCCTGTTCCCTGTGTTGCCCTCTGCCAGGGCAGCAGAGCAGGGAGGATGCTCTATGGGTTCCGGGGGGGGCTGCCTGAGTTCCTCAGTGTGCTGAGATGTGCTGTCTTCCAGATCCCTCCCTGCCTCCTGCAGTGCTGACCACCAGCTCCACAGGATACCTGACCTATCCCTGCAGGTCCTCCAACGGTGAGTCACAGTTTGGGGTTTCCATCCTTTCCAGCTTTTTAGCTTTGGCCGGAGCCTATGGGACTGGATGTTGCAATTGTAGCAGTTACTGGGATTTAGAATTTATCTGGCTTGTGTAGGCTCAGTTGAGAGCAGGGAAGTCCCTCAGAGTCCATCCTGGGACCTGTGCTGCCTGCAGGTGACACTAGCTGGGGATATAGCCACTATTTTGGAAAACATGGGGAGAACTATTGAGAGAAAAAACATGAATTCTGAGGGCAGCTGATTGCTGAGAGAGGCTGGGTATGCTCCATCCTTGGAGGTTTTCAGCCCCAAAGGGATAAAATCCTGGGCAACCTGGGTCACCCTGAGCTGTGACCTTAGTGCTGATGCTGCTGCGAGCATCAGCAGGACTGAAGACTGACCTCAGGCAGTCCCATGGGCTCCCCCCCACTGACAGGCTCCTTCCCACGGCAGGGAAGTGCCCAGGTCACTGGGGATGAGCCCAGAGGTTGCTGAGTCACCAGGCAGAGGAGGGTTTTCCCTCGTGTGTGTTAACACACAAGTTGCTCCAGCACACTAAGAGCAGCACCAAGTCCAAGCAAGGGGTCTGCAGTTCACCCACCCTGCTGCCCAGGGAATATTCTGGGCAGTGGGAGAGGTTTTCCTGCCCTCTGGCACTTGGCTTATTAGTGGCTGAGGCTGCTCCATTGATTGTATTGACAGGCAGTGCACGCACCAGTTAATTTATTGGGAGCAGCAGCAAAAATCCAGCTGGCACCCGGCACCCATGGCACTGAAACATGCTGAGTTCTTTCCACCACTGTTGGATTTTTGCAGGAAGCAGGCTCCTGGCTCCACAGCTGGGCACAACCACAGGCAGGTGACCATAGAGGAGGACTGCTGGGCTGTGGTCACCAGGGATTCTCTCTGGCATCCCAGTGATCTCCTCCTCCTCAGGATGATTTGCTGTGGTTGGTGGATGCTGAGGATCTGCCCAAACCTGTTTGCAATGTAGAGATAAATAGAAGTTCTACTTGCCTACCCCAAACACAGCCTGGAGGTGATGCTCTTGATCATTCTCCCCTGACTCCCAGCCCTGTCCGTGTCTGATTTCTCTCTGAAGTTCACATTAATTAGGTTTGGTCTTTCCTCTGTGCCATGCCTTAACCTCTGCCATGTCCTGGTCTGCAGGCTCGTGCCGTGGACTGCTGGGCTCCCCCCCGCACTCAGCATGCCCTTTTCTGGTGCAGCCAGACCCTCCCAGGAATCACTCTGGAGCTCAAGGCCATCCTGTAGGGTAAGGTAAGATCCTTTCCAAGTCATACAATCCCAGAATGGTTCGGTTTGGAAGGTACCTTAAAGCTCATCTTGTTCCATGGGGACACCTTCCACAGGCCCCGTCTAACCTGCCCTAGAACACTTCCAGGGATGGGGCAGCCACAGCTTCTCTGGGCAAATCCTGGGAGGAGGGGTCTTTGCAGGTCCCTTTGGTTGTGAAACACCTGCAAGGAGGGTGCTGAGGCCTCTCTCCTGCATCTGTGCGTGTCTCCCATCCCACTGTCTCTGCCCTCGCTCTCTGCTTTCTGCCGCACTGGCCATTCCATTAAAACCAGCGAAAGAGCTAAGCTGGGAAGTGCAGAGACAGGGTGATTTTCATCAGCCGCTCTGCTTTTGTGACTAAAATAGATCTGGAGTGGCCCCAGGCTATCGTGTTGTCCCAGGCACTGACTGGCACGAATGGATGGCGGGGCAACATTTTCCATTAGTGCAGAGAAGGATGCACGTCTCCAAGGGAGAAGACAGCTCCATAAAGCAGAAACATAGTGACAGACAGACCCATTTCTCTTTTCTCCCATTCCTTTTCTGAGTGTCACTTGTCCCTGTTTTCTGCAACAGAAAACGCTGGGAGAGACCGGCCAGAGCGAACTGCCTGCACCTGCGGCATGAGGGTGTGTTTTGGATAGAGGGATGGAGGTTTCCCAGAGGAGCTGCAGGTCACCCAGTAATGTGCAGCAAGGATAGAACTTGCAAAAAAATCCTGTAAGGAGGTTTATCCATGGTCTCTGGTGATGTGGTGGGTACTGGTTATGTCTAGTCTGAGGTTTCTGCCATCACCTGTCCAGCAAGTGTGTTTTATTCTCTGGCTTTAGTGAATACACTTTCCTGCAATATAAGGCTAAATTTGGGTGAATATCACAATATCTCATAGCTCCCATCTCCCTCTGGGAAGGTCTCTGACATAATTTTTCTGCCTTCTCATGCTCCCTGTCCACCATCCCATCCCTTCTCCCAGGTCTGTGTCCCAGCCCCTCTCCCATGTCCACAGGAGGGAGAGGAGCCTGGTGCCTGTCTCTGTCCAAGTCCTCCCCAAGGCTGTGTCTTGGACCTCTTGCCCTGTGGGATTCCATCCTCAGAACTCAAGGCTGATCCTGTGTGTGTGGTACTGTGACATTTTTATAGAAAAACTACAGCTGGGAGAGACACATGGAAGAGCACAAGGTGGGATTCTGGCCATTGTCCTGTGTCCAGGAGTTGGACTCGATGATCCTCGTAGATCCCTTCCAACTCAGGATATTCTGGGACATTACGCTGGAAAAACTGCTCCATCTCCCATCCAGGTGATGGGATGAGTGGTCGCTGCTGATGCTGGAAGATGGGGATTCTATGCAGTTAGCAGTGTGCTCAGGTGGGAATGCTGATTCTGGAGATGCTGTGGAGTGGGATCTGTCCATTCCAGCAAGGCAAACAGCTGTGACATGAGGCTGCAGGGTGCTGATGAGGACATACCCGCCAGTGCCAAGCCATTTCCCAGTTTGACCCTTCTGCTCAATCTGAACTTGAAGGTGAACGAACAGAGCTCACCCATCGATCCCAACGGGGCTGATGAGCGCCATGCCCTGCGGAGAGCTCGGCCCCCAGCGCCAGCTCCCTCTCTCCCCCTTTTGTTCCTGCCTCCCCTTCACGCCTTTCCAAAGCCATCAGTCAGAGCGTAGCACCCCGGGCCGCTGACCTTGCTGGGGGCCAGGGGGACAACATATAGGTCCCTGTAGAGAGCTGTCCCACTGTCTGATGGGCTTCTCCCAGCTGCCACTGCCACCTCTGCACTGCTGGTAAGCCTGGCATCTGCCTGCCGTCTCGGGGGTATGGGGAGGCATGGGACAAGGCCAAGGGGTTGATGCCCCTTGTGCCAGGAGCCACATTTTTCATAGGCAGTGATGTTATCTGCTGAGCCATGCACTGGTTCTCCCGATTTAAGGGCTCTGATGACTTCACGTGAGCAAAATACACCTTGAAGCATCTCTCAATCTTTAGCTAAAATGTCATTTGAACTGACAAAGTGTATTTTTTTACCTATTGGGAAGCAAAACCTGATTTGAGGTTGGAAACTTAGAACTTGTATTGGCTAGTACATGAAAAGGTCGAGTTTTGGGGGGAAAGAAGATGGTGCACCTTCACATCTTCTGTGCTTTAGCCACAGATTTTTTCCCGCAGCTGAAAATAACAAACCATTTTAATCTAAGTATTGCTTGTTCTGATCTTTTAATCCAGCTTGCTTTCTATCGGCGCAGTGGGCTGAAATTATTTATCCACCTGCCTCTCTATTATATAATTATTGGGAAGATTACTGAGACCCAGCTTTAGCTTCACTGTGGAAGGAGGAGGAGGCTGAAAGGTGGGGCAGGGGTTCATGGAATCAAAGAACCATGGAATGCTTTGGGTTGGAAGGGACCTTAGACGTCATCTTGTTCCGACCCCCTGCCATGGGCAGGGACATCTTCCACTGTCCCAGGGTGCTCAGGTTTCTTCTCTGTGGCCATCAGAAAACATGGGAGGGGCAAGCGGCGAGCTGGGTGCTTTGGGCTGTGGCCATAGCTCGCATTTGAAAATTTTATTGTGGAAAGTTTCTCCCCTAATGTGTATTTGTTGGAATTGAGTGCCCCATGCTCTGGCTGGAGTGTGACCCTCTGAGCCAGAGAGGATTTGGGTGAGACCCAGCACTTTTCTACACTGTTGGGGCCTTTTATGGCTGTATTTGAGGTTTTGGGTACAGCGTGGTGAGGCAGTCTTGCCTCAGGAAGAATCTGGAATTAGAGGCTGTGCTCCTGATGCTTCCCGTCCCTGTGCAGAGCCGGGGAGGGGGAACAGCTGCAAGGAAGAACCAGCATTTGGAACATGGTGATGATGCCAAGAAGGCCTGGAGGTGGCCGTGGCTGTTTCACCAAGCTCAGCTGGTCCTCCAAGGAGCCTTAGGTGCCACCTCTGCATAAGAAGGGCTTGAGCTCTTGGTTGAGGGGGTGACTGAGGACAGCTGCTCTGCAGAAGTGACATCCAAGGGCAGATGCCCAAGGTAGATTTTGCCAGAGCTTTCAGGTGAACAGGTGTATCCCTGGCATGGAAAGATGGCACAGCCAAGGGTTGGTACAGCCAGGTGGAGACGTGGGTTGCCAGAAGAATGCAACTTCCAACTGGTGCTACCAATGGGCTTGAGCTTTGATGGACAAAACATGAAGATGTGTGAGGACTTCAAAAATTCTTTTTCCCTTCCCCAAACTGAATGTCCGGACACTGAAGGGCTGGTACCTGCCCTGGCTACTGAAGGAAGGACAGGAGATGCTTGGTCTGTGGACCATGGCCAGCTGGGATGTGGTGGCTCAGAGCTAGGACTGGGGGACACCCCCAGCACCAGTCAAAATCAGATACTAGGAGCAGTGGCTTGGCTTTCCTTGCTCCACAGGGTCACAGGGACCTTTTTGGGATCTCCAGAACTGTGCTGCATTTTGGGCTGGGTGAGTGTGGGGGGACACTGAAACACCCTTTGGACCTGGCATGGCCATGGGCTGGTGGGGGTAGGTGGTGCCCACCCAGAGTGTGCCATGTTCCTTCACTGCTCTTGGTCCAGCTTGCCAGAAAGCTGTTCCAGCAGAGGAGGAGATTGTCATCTCTTGGAGCAGTTGTTTGGTGTGTCAGCCAGGAGGGCAGCAGAGGACTGGAACAGCTGAGGAAGGGTCAGGAGCAACATTGGGGCATGAGATCATCTGGTTTGGGTGATGGAGCAGTTGTAACACACCCCCTTCCCGCAGGGAGCCGCTGAACTCTGGGACGTGCAGGCAGGGCTTCAGCCTGGTCCTTCCCATTCTGCTGCTGCCTCTGAGGTAGAGGGTTTAGCATAACCCTAGTGTCCCTCCCAGAGGCTCTGGCCCTGCACTGGGTGGGCAGACACCCTATAAAACATGCCCAAATTTCCCCCTGCATACAGGCAGCACACTGGAGCTTGTCTCATGCTGAGATCCTTTCTCCTCCATGTTGGAAGCGTTGGCTGGTTCACCCTCATTGCCTTGAGGCATCCAGATTTGCTCAGTGGCCTTTAAAAAAAATAATAAAAATAAATCAATCAAAGCCCATGAAATGAGAAGAACATCAGCAGTGGGTGCATCCCCCTTTCCAGCAAACACAGGGATTTGGGAGAAAATAGGTCACGTGCCCTTCATCCCGTGCCACGTGGTGGATCTCCCAGGGCCAATGAGGTTGGGAGCCCTTCTGCGCTGAGCAGCAGAATAAGAAAAAAAAATCACTGGGATTTTTTTTCCTCCCTGTAGCATTTTTCATCCTTTCCAAACGTGAAAAGACTGGCCATCTGTCTGGATCCCCCTCCCACCAAAGCGGTACGAAAGCATCTCTTTGGGAAAGGTAAGGAGATTTAAAAGATTGTTGTGGTGGAAGACCACCCGCCATAGGCAACTTTTCCCACCAGTGTAAGTCAGGGAAGAATCCTGGGATGAGCTGGATCCTGGGCTCCAGTGTGGGTTGGAAGAGCTTTGAATGCTTAGGAGCAGTTTTAAGGGAATCTCTGAGGAGTAAATTTAAGTCTGTGGCAGCATGAGGCAGGATTACAGGAGACATCGGCACGCAAGCCACGGCATCCCTTAAGTTAGCGGCTGCTCCCCAAGTCTCTCCTGGGAGAAATTCCCAAAATATTGTTGAAAAATTATTTTGCCAAATATTTTTTTTTCTGTTAATGCAAAAAAAAAAAAATTGCCAAATATTTTTTAGCGAGTTAAATTTGACAAATCTTGCCGCTAATTTGTTTTGCAAAATTGTAGTTCTCAATGCGTGTGCTTTAGTTTAGTTAAATTCCGTGTTAGCCATGCCCGGCAGCCAGTGCCAAAGATTGTCTCCTGGATAGGGAAGCGTCCATCTCTTCCTTAACCAGAATATCCAGCTGTTCCTAAATTCTGTGATTTACAGCTCAGGCTTTGGACAGTGTCATTTGTGTGTGTGCTTGGTGGGAATGGCACAAATGGAATTGCCTTCAAGAAATAGACACTAAATTAACAGGAATGTTAATCATATAATAGTGTGGCAACATAATAGAATCCCCAACCCTGATTCATTTGATTTTTACCGTCCATTATTTTGTTTTGTTTGATTTTAAGTAATTTTTAGTTCCAGTATATTTCCAAATTTTTCAATATTTTTGTTTTGAATTCCGTTCTAGTTCTACTATTTCTAAAAAAATATTTCTAATTCCATTCCATGTCCATTAATTTTTAATGAGATAAATATTATTCTTATTTAATTTCATCCTATTTACAATAATTTTTTTTCCTTTTACTGGGGAAGTTTGATTTGAAGAGAGCAGTCTTTTTTGTTATGATGTTCGCTTTGTTTTCTGTTTACCCTCAGATACCCATTTTCCTCAGGGTGTTGAAATTCTTCCTGATACCATCATGTTTCTGTTATATTTTCCTTGGTTTCATCATCACTTTTTAAGTAGAAAAGTGAGATATTAGTGGCAAATGTAGAGGACTTAAAAGCTGTTGAAATGAACCTCAAATTATCTTCTCCATACTAAAAAGGAAAAATATTCTCAGATATGTTTTTCTTATAATCCGAGTTTTCTGGGGTAATGTAATTTGAATGATCCATCTTAAAAAATCTGATTTTATTAATTGGAAGTCACATCCAGCTTAAACCAGAAACAGTGGCTCAAGGACATTGTGTTTAAGTTTCCATGAAATGATTGACCTTTGTTTTGACAGATGCAAGGGCAGATGCTGGGCTGCATTTTGATACAGAAACCCAATCCTGAATTTAAAAAATCAAACAAACAGGCATTCTTTCCTAAGAGCTGGGGTTTTGCTTTTAATACAGAATTCCAGAATAACTCAGTAATATTTCCAAAACCCTTAGTCTCAGACTTCCCCCTTTCTTTTGGGGATTCATTTGTATAAATAGTTCTTGCATTCTCAGACACAAAAGCAAATTTTTCTTCTTGGGAAATTACTGCAGGAAATGTCCTTTTAATCTTGCTGAATTTATTCCTCCGAAGAAAAATAGTTATTTTGAGGTGGCGAGAAAAGGCTGCTGCTCAAGGCAGAGGGAAAAATCTCTTTATAAGTGCCTCCAACATTATTTGAATGCCTTCAGAATGGCATTGAAGAAGCTGCAGGAATGTAGCGTGGGATGAGGGCTGTTGGGATCACTGGTGGATGGAGCAAATCCCTCAGTGGTGACCTGCCCCCTTTTGGGGTGGACCAGGGGGCACGGGGAGCTGCTCGCCCCCCACCTTGAGAGATACTCCTCTGGGTACCAGCCAGCCATGCTGCTCTAGTGGTCCCAGGATTGCTTTTCCCAGGGGATCAATTGCTTTTTCCATGCCCCCTCTTGGTAAATGGATGTTTGCCACGGAGCAGGAGGAGAGGACACCTTGCCGGCAGTGTGGCTTTCCGTGGTGGCGGGGGGGGACATGCCTGGCACACTGGGATGAGCTCAATCCCAGTGGTAGCTGAGCACTGGTAGCCCTGGCTTCAGGCTGCATGCATCCTAGATTGAATAAAACTGTTTTTTGGAGAGCAGGGGATGGTCCCCAAACTCACAGGGTAGCACCTCTGCCTTCAAGCCCCCAGTCCTGCAGCAGGAGGGTAGGTGACGGCCCCCATGAGGTGAGTCTGCTGGTTCTCTGCATCTGCTTTACGGCCAGCTGAGCTGGAAAGGGAACTTCAAGGCTTCCCCAGTTAGTGAGGGCTGTCTCCATCCATGGAGCTTTTTCCCAGCTTCCCAGCTTCCCCCATCCATCCCGGTGCTCTGATCGTACGCACACGCACATGGATCTGGTTTGGTTTATTAATTTAATTTGAGGGTTGCTAAGTGAGTGGGCAGTGGGTGCACCCCACTGCCACCAAATGCCCTGCACTCTGTCGATGTAGCTTTGGAGCTGGAAACCACCCATGGCAGAGGCAGGATATCGGTGGCACATCCCCCACGGACTTTGACAGAAACCCCCAGCGCTGCAGGGATGCAATCACTGCAGTGGCTGTGCCCTCGCTGCCAGGGCCAGGTCTGGGGACAGGGGCAGTCGTGACCCTGTCTCTGGCAGCCCCAATTCCCAGCAGAGCCAGTTCACCCATTCCCTGGCTGGGGTTTGGCTCAGCATTGAGACACGAGGTTACAGAGGACCTACCACAGGGAGAAGGGGAGAGGAGAGGTGGCTCTCCTTGACTGTAATCGTGGTTGAGGTTTAGCTGAAGTGAAAACAGATCGGGAGTGACAGTTTTGGAGCCTGCTGTCAGGGTCGGAGCGCAGTGCGCTGGCGATCCACTCCCGGATGCCGAGGGCCCCATCCTCCTTCCCTGCAGCTGGAGCAGGGAGAGCCAGCACGGCACGGGATGGGTCCGGCACGGCCACCACGCAGCCCTGTCACACAGCGCCCTGCAGCCTCTTCCTTCGGGCTGGGGACACGGCCCTGCGGTGGCCATCAGTGTGGGATCCCCCCCTCCCACCTCCTCCAGCCCCGAACCAGCAGGGGCTTGGGAAAGGAGGGATGGGGTCAGTCTGCATCCCGACCGATCCCCTCGGGGGGGCAGGCTGCTTCTCCAGGGCAGGCAGAGATAAGAGTCTCCCTTCCCATGTCTCTGATCAGTCTCCCACTCCCAAAGAGCATTTACAGCCAAGGTGAAAGTCATGGGTTTGGGATTGTGGACAAAGAGCACTGAATCCAACTGGGATTGATGGGATCAGGGTGGTTGTGACTCCCCCTGTCACCCTTGCTTGATCCCCAGGTGTTTTCTGTTCTGCATCTAATCTGTCCCTTACATTCCCAGCATGGCAGCCGGGGGGAGTAGGAAGACCTGTTCTCCCATCCCTAGATTAGGAGGGGCTAGGACCTGCCCCAGGTGCTTTGAGAAGTTGGGTGGCATTCATGAGATTCCTCTGGGGCAGCCCATGTGCTCCAAACCTCATCCCTGTTTCCAGGGATTAGAGAAATGGAGATGGGATGAGATGAAGCAGTAGATTGATTTGCTCTCAGGATGAAGGGATTTGTGGATTGCCCCCAGATCAGTGGATTGAAAATGGAGGGAAGTAGATTGAAAATGGAGGAAATTATGGAGATGATGCTGCCTGTGGGATTAAAGCCGGGGCAGCCGGCAGTCTCTGGAGGAGGAGGGGAATGAGGGGTGTAATGGGATGGCTGCTGCTGAGCACTGTGGGGAGATACTGCTGGTTGCATCCTCAGCTTTTTTGGAGGAAGCCCTGGAAAGTGTGCGCTTTCTGCTTTCCCAGGCCCATGGAGGTGTTGTCCTCTCAGCTGTGCCCCCAGCTGCAAGGATATTGGGAATGCGCCTGGAGCTTTTTGCAGTGCTGTGCATCTCATTTCCAGAATGCTGGAGAACAAACTGCTTGTCTCTGGAGGTCCACACACCTCCCTGTGGTCTCTCCTTCTTTGCAAGCATGAATCTGTGGCCGTGAGCATCCTTTCTGGGGAGTCCTTTGGGTTCCCCTGAAAAATGGCATCTAAAATCTGCATGTAGGGGGCTGATATTTGACTATCTCATCTCTTGGCATGTGTTTCCAACTGCACTGGCTCCTTTGGGGCAAGATATGGGTCCTTTGGGGCTGATGTACTACCCTGGTAGAGTATCCCTGGGGTATCTGTGGAGGCATCTCCTGCTGCAAGATGACCTCCTGGTTTCCATTCCTTGGCCTTTGGCTGGGAGGAAAAAACCCTGAACTGGGTGCATTTGGCTTGGTGTAAAGGTTGTAAGTGTGGTTGTTTTAAAGATATGAGCTTTATTTGCCAGTTCATGAATGTTTAGCAGATTTAAAGAAGTATATCTGGCAGCATGGTGTGGCTGTGGAGAAGCTCTTTTCCTGGACCTTCTTCAGTGCAGCTTAAACCTCTTGCTCAAGGCCCTGTGTCACTCTGCCCCTCTGTGCTGCAGAGCCTTGGTTCTTCCAGCCCTTCTCCATGGGGCTCTGTTTGCTGGCCCCAGGGGTTTGGGGTTGCACTCTCCTGCTTTGAAGAGCCACTTCACCATTCCTGGTTTCCTTCTACTGATCCTGCAAGTCAGCTTGTCACTCCCAGCCACTTTCAGGTGGACGGGGAGCAATTCCTCTGTTCCTGTGCACATAATTGCACACAGTTAAGTTCACTATTTTGCCTTGCAGAATTCTGTCTTATTTTCTTCACATTGCCAAGCTCATTTTGGCTTCTCACTCTGCTCACCAAGAGCTTCTCCTACCTGGGTTGTCACCTGCCATTTTAACAGGAGTGTCCCTGATCAATGTTTCTGGGGATTTTGGAGCATTTCCCAGTTGTTTTCCAGTGGTTTCAGCCACCCCAGCTCCCTTCACAGCCCACAGCTCCTCTGCTCTCCAGTGGGCTCGGTCTGACTTCCCGCTGCAGCATTGCTTGTGGTGCTTCCCAAATCCCCCTGGCGCCGTCAGGGATGTGGGTGCAGAGCGTGGCACTGAAGCAATCGCTTTCCTGCTCTCTGCAGTGCCAGGCGATGACGTTGGAGCTTTGGGATTCTTTCCCCCGGCTTGGCTTCTGCAGCAGAACCTGCCCCAATCTGCAGTGCTGAGCCCCGCGGCGGGGGTCCAGGCTGGGGGGGCAGTGTGGGGCTGCTGGCTCTGCCTTCCTCAGCCCACTGGGGCACCTGGCTCCAGCCAAGATCCAGCCAATGCTTGCTCCTCACTGGACCATCAGCAGCTCCAATGGATGCTCCCAGCCTCTCCGAAATAATGGCTTGGGCATGGAGGGACAGCTGGTATTTCGGGAAAAAACTGTAATGGATTATTTTTATCTATCCTTTAATCTGCTGCCAGACCAAAGGAGAAAGAGTTGGTGTTCCTTATCCTAGGAAATGTTATTTCCTTGGCACTCAGGGTCTTGCCAAAGGCTCACAGACATCTGGCGGTGCTTCTGGTCACTGAGTCATGGTGGACCCAGTTGCAAAGAGCATTGGCTTTCATCACCTCATAGAGGAAAGTTTCTGATGCACTTACGCAGTGTAACATTCACTGAAAATACTGTTTTCATTGGCAAGTTGTTCCAGAAGTAACTAACGGAGTGATTTGGAAGTGGCTGAATTAGAGCACCATGTTGCCATCCCCTCCCTGCTCACCCCAACCTTTCAAAATCAGCTTTAATTAAATTAAATGAGGACCCATTTTTCTTCTAATAACTCTTGATAATTCTAAATAACCTTGTTGAGGTGGTGGTTGAACAGGTTGAAGCCACTGGTTTTGCTCAGGGTCCCACAATCAAAAAGTCCTGAAACCAGTCTAAACAAGGTTTTCTGAATTGCCTAAGGACATCAGATATCCTGCCACTACATTGCATTTCCCTCACTTGTCTGTGTCTGACCTCTGCTTGCTACTCTGCAGCAGCTCGTGTGAGTGAATGGGAATTCTACATTCTGTAGATCTCTGCAGATACATCTCTCAGGTACCTGAATTTCCTCTAAAACTGGAATTAATACAAACCTCAAGGTCTTGTCTCCCACAAATGTATCAGGGCACAGAGATAGGTACTCTCATCCTGCTGTCCTGTTGGGACAGGGGGGAAAATGATGTTCCAGACCATCATCCTGGGGAGATTGGCAGGGAAAAGCTGCAATTTCATCCACTGATCTTCACACAAAAGATTGTGATAATGGCACTGCTGTCATTGTTCTCCTGGACTGAGCCCATAAGTAGGGTTCACCAGATAAAGGAGAAAACCAGGAAATCAGCTGGGAATTCCTGGAAGGGAAGGCAGGTGCTTGGCTGGGATGTGGCTGAGCTCACTGCAGTGTGACCGTGCTGGAGCTCTGCATCATTGTATCAGCGCAGATGTTCAGAACAAGAGGAAATGGCCTCAGGATGTGCCACAGGAAATTTAGATTGGATATTAGGGAAAATTTCTTAATGTAAAGGGTGGTCAGGCACCAGGGCAGGGCAGTGGTGGACTCCCCATTCCTGATGTGACACTTGGGGACAGGGTTTAGAGGTGGACTGTCACAGTGCTGGGGAAACAGTTGGACTGGGTGATCGTAAAGGTCTTTTCCAACCTAAATGATTCTGTGACGCTGTGATCTCAGATGGAGGGGAGCAGGGAAATGGGAGCAGGTGACTGAGAAAGGAGCCTCCAGAGATGCCTGCTGTGAGGGCCAAAGCAGGACATTTGTCTCCTGTGCTGCTTGGAATGATCACGGGCAGGGGAGAGGCAGGAATATCCTGCTGACTGATATACTAGGAGGGCACAGGGCATCTTTTTTTGGTTAGAGATATCTAAAATATTTCCACTGAAACTGGAGAGTAGAGAGGAGGAAAGGTCAACCAAAATCACCTACAGCTGTGGAAAATGGCAGCAGCTGGAATTGCAGCTTTGTTCCCAAATAGCATTTGTCACTCATGTAGATGGTGCTACTGCCCTCCCACAGCTTCATCTCCCAACAGCCAAAGCTCGCCAGTGGCTGATGCATTTCCATGTGGTTTAAGGTAATGCTTGGCCTTGGGTTTCTGCCTGTTTTTTCCTCCTTCACCCCTGTCTTGACCTGGCCAGACTGCATCGTCGTCATAATACCGAGCTGGCTGCATTGCTGAGCTTCCCAGCTATTAAAACACCACGGTGGAAATCACCAGATTAGGCCTTAATGGCAGGATCAAGTCAGCGGGAGATGAGTGGGGAGAAAGCTCCTGCTTACGCAGGTGGACGGGCAGCTCTCCTCAACAAAATGGGCTAGAAAGCCTAAAATGTCCGGAAAACATCCTCTCTCCTGGCTTCTCTGGCTTTTCTCTGCTTTTAACACATCCTTCATTTTCCAAGGGTCAGAAAACCCTGGTCTGAATTTTGTGAAGATTATATGGAGAGGTCAGAGCTGTTTAAACATTTCCTTCCTTGCAGGGGAAAATGCTGTCTTGAGTGGTGGACATTCTATCCCAGATGTTAATTCCTAACATGAAATTCTGCCGCCCCCATTGGAAATCCTGACTGTGGGATGTCACAGTGTGCTGGAGGATGCCAAGGGCTTGTGGCTGTCTTTAACACCTGTGCTGGTGGAGCTCCTGGAACACCTGAGAGCCTGGGAATTGTGGTGGATGTTTTCCAGGGTAGCATTACCACTGAGCAACCAAGCTGCTCCAGGGCGGGGTTTTGGGGATGGTCCTTTGGGAAGGTAGCACAGCAGGGATTGCACAGACCAGGGCCCTGCCCACCCTGCTCTTTACCTGCACAGGTCATCAAGGGCTCTTGGTCAACAGGTCTCTGAGCTGTTAGATTTTATAAGCCTGCACTGACCAGGAGAAGCTGTGGCTGCCCCTGGATCCCTGGAAGTGTCCAAGGCCAGGTTGGACATTGGGGCTTAGAGCAACCTGGGGCAGTGGAAGGTGTCCCTGCCCATGGCAGGGGTGGAAAGATATGAGCGTTGATGTCCTTTCCAACCCAAACCATTTTGTGATTCTGTGATATGCCTGCAAGAAAGTGGGGTTTTCTGGAGGCCCTGTGATGGGTGGGGGGTGATGGAGACTTTCTTCTTTGCATTTGCTTGGTGGTGCCTGTGAACTTTCCACCCAAACCTTTCAGGGAGGGGGTGAGTTATGCCACTGGGTCATCTTTACACAAAATTGTTCTCTCTGTTTTTTGATGGTTCGAACAAAATGTTGCTATATCCCCCAAAAATAACTCTAGGAAGCAAAGGCTTGCTCACATGGGGCTCATGCACTCCCAGTGAGCCCTAGGAATGCATAGCAGGAGGAAGAGGAAGAGGAGAACAAGGGCTGGCTTCAGCAAGCACAGAGCCAGCAATGTCCCTCAGCCCCTGCAGGGATTTGGGCTCTGCTCAAGTTCAGCTGAGCCCCCTGCCATCAGGGAAAGCATCCCTGATAGGATATCAGAGGCATGATTCCCTGGATCCCAGCATCCGCTTTTCCAGCTCCTGCATGGAATTTAGACTGGAGACCAGTGTCCAACCCAGGGCTCCATGTCCTCCTCCTATATGGGAGATCATCGTGTTACTAAATTAATTCAATGCACAGTGTTCAGATTTCCCCTAATTGGAGGGGAGTTGCTTGAATTTTAGGGATGTGTTGGTATTTGTGATGTATCAACAAGCATAAACACAAGAGTGCCGGCTGAGGCAATTGCTCCAACCTCTAAAAAATTGAAAAAGAGAAAAATCGGAGTGCATACATTTGTATGTGGGGTAGAGGAGTCTTCCTGCTATTCTGGGCTTTCATTTTCCTTCCTATTCCTTGATCACTGATTCCTGAGTTGCTTTTTCAGATGTAGGGGTTTCCTGATAGATTAAGAAAATTTCCCAGAATTCAATATATTTGAACTGAGGAAGAACAGGATTGCTCTGAGAACTGATGATGCCTCCTCCAGGCACTCCTGCAAAGGCAGCTGCCATTAACAGCACTATTTATTGTGGAATGGTATCATCCTTTGAAAGGGCATTGTCCAGCTTTGGGGCATATCTCCCCTTGCTGCAAAAACTTTCAGCTGCTCCCCATGCATGGGAGGACGATGCTCCAGTCCTCCACCTGTGGTTGCCCAGATGTGATGCCTGGCAGAGCTCGGCTTGGCTAGCTGTGCAGCTTTCCCTTTGGGGGCCAAGCTTGACGCTTCTGTCTCCCCATGTCTTTGACCTCTGTGGGGCTGCACCTGGTTCACACTGGGCTGGAGCTGGGCTCTGTATCTACTCTGTCCATTGTGCTGGATGTAATGGTGTCCTCGGGGCTTTCAAGTGGGTGGACAAAGGAGCCATTTCAAAGCTGTGGTGAGCAAGGCAGAACACGGTGGTGAAGAGGAAGGGGTCGAGATGGGTCTCTCTCCAGGCAGGGAATGATCTGAAATGCTCAAAATGGCATTTTGGGGGATAATTTTTTCCCAGCCCTTTGTCCATGAAGAATGAAGGCTGCTGGGATAGGCCTGTGCCCAGAGTAAGTGCTTTGGCTCTATTGTTGTCATGCCTTCCACTGAGCTCATGAGCCCCATATAAAACAGATACCTTTCACTAGTATGATTAAGAAAAGGCCAATGTAGCTTTCCCGCTCACTGGAGCATGAAGCGTGTTTAATTTAATAATGCTGATAAATCTTAAAGCCAGGAGCATTTGGCTAACACATGACCCACTTTTTCAATCAATTGGAAGCATTTACATAACGTCCTGATGCAGGGTTCCTCCTGCGAGGGATGTGGAGCTGGGGATGGCAAACACCCTCCCTGCCACAGGACCAGGGGGAATGGCTTTAGACTGAAAGAGAGGAGGATTAAATGAGACTTTAGGAAGAAATTCTTCCCTGTGAGGGTGGAGAGGTCTTGGCACAGGGTGCCCAGAGAAACTGTGGCTGCCCCTGAATCCCTGGAAGTGTCCAAGGTCAGGCTGGACACTGGGGCTTGGAGTAGCCTGGGACAGTGGAAGGTGTCCCTGCCCATGGCAGGGATGGAATGGGATATCTTAAGTTCCCTTCCAACCCAAACCATTCCATGATTCTGTGATGTCTCCAGTGCAGAAGTTTGTCTCCTGGCACATTGTGAGCACTGGAAATGCTGATCTCCACCTATCAGCGCCTTTCTGGCGCTGCCTCCCCAGGAGTCAGTGCACAGGAGTCAGCCTGGGGTTAACCAACACAACTAGTTACTCTTTTCCTTCATTGTTCACCTTCCAGTTGGCTCAGTCTTGAAAATTCCTGATCTTGCCTATTCTGATACAGTCTCTCAGCCCATTCCTGTTGCTTGAGTCTCCAATGTTGTCACCTTTTTCCACAGAAATATTCTCCTTCTCCCCACACTTAAAAGCATCTTTTGGCTTGACATAGAACCAGAGAATAACTGTGATTTGCATTGGAAGGGACCTTAAAACTTACCTCATTTTACCCCTGCCATGGATAGGGACACCTTTCACTACCCCAGGTTGTTCCAAGCCCAGTCCAATCTGGCCTTGGACACTGTTGAGGATGGGAAGTTCACAAACTCTCAAACTCTCTGGGAAACCTGTGCCAGCTAACCTGTTTTGGTGTTCAGCACATTTAATTTCTTAACCTTCTTGTGAGGATTCCATCCTTTTTTTTTTTTCATTTGTAGCATGCAGCAGCAGCAGCCTCAAGCCCCACGTTTGTACGTAGGTCATAAGCAGCCTGATTCCCAGTGAGTCAGTGTCCTTTAGCTTTAAGGAATTCTATCTCCCTGCAAACCACATGGGTTTATCCATTTTGGGTTTCATAATAACCCCTGGGAAGAGGTTTTGCATCAAACACATCTCCCAGCCACAGTCTGTGTGTTGCTGCTGTTTATCCATCCTGACTTGCATTAAAGCAGTACTTGAGAACTTGTTTATCTGCTGCTTTTTTTGCTCACTTAAGTCCCTGTCTGAGCAAAGGGAAATGCCAGATGCTTGTGAGCAGGATGAAAAATCTCCCATCTGATACGGACTGAGGGATTAAATAGCATGGGGGAGAATTTCTCCGTATCTTTCAGCATTGCACGTAGAAGGATGCTGGCACCTCCCTCTGGGATGGGGCTGCTCTCCCCATGCAATGGGCAGGGACATTTCATATGTCACGTCCTCTTGCAGAGTTGCTCCTAAAGAGGCATCAGGAATGAAAAATGAAGGATTTGTTGCCATTCTGTGTTTTTTATTTCTTTCCCCCCCTCTTGCCTTCAAAACATCAGTGGCCCCTCTAGAGGGCAGAGGAGGAAAGAGAATGGAAAAGGAAAACAGCATGGTTTCATTAGATGTGTGCGACATGAATGGCTGGAAGTGGCGTGGTCCACAGTCTGCCCAGCTTGGGAGCTCTCAGGTCAGGATGTGTGGCAACCAAGATGCCAATTCTGTCCTTCTCATTCAGTGCTCCTGGAGTCAGACAGACAATTCCTGGCCATTGAAAAAGTGCCTTGTGGCTTTCTTTATGCTAGAAATGGTGAACTTGGTTTGTTAGAGAGGTTCTGTGGGTCTTTTAAAGTCCCACTGCAGCCACTGGCCCTTGGCCAGGCTGCTGATCTGCCCTGGTCCAGAGTTGTTTTTTGGCTGCTCTATGGGTCCATCCCACGCCGAGGAGCCTGTTCTGAGAGCAAGCCTTCCCCGCTGTGTCCCCAGGTGATCCAGCCAAGGCGCTGCCTGTGCCGGGGCTGCTCTCCCAGCTAACGCGCGTCTCCCGTCCCCTGGTAGGAAATGGAGTCCAAGGTCTCTGAAGGCGGCCTCAACGTCACCCTCACCATCCGGCTGCTGATGCACGGCAAGGTAAGGAGCTCAGACAGTGGGGGTGTCCTCACAGGTCCCTCTCCCACCTGCCCAGCCCCACACACAGCTCTGTCCAGCTGTGCCAGCCCTGGGAATAGCTGGCTGCCGGTGGGGAGGGTGGCATGGTGCTCCTGCTATCTCTCATTCCTGCCCCTCAACCCTGTCCCACTGACAGCAGGTCTTTACTTCATTATGGGGTTGGGCTGGATTCTCATCATGTTTTCTAATGTCAGTTCCTCTGTTTTTGGCTTTTTCTCTGTGTAGGAAGTTGGAAGCATCATTGGGAAGGTAAGGATGCCTTTCATGCCTTTCCTGCACCTGTGGCATGGTAGATGCCGTAGTCGCCTCTTCCCTGTGATGTCCTGAAAAGTGTGGGGTGCCTGAGCTAGTTGCTGCATTTGTGAGCCAGAAATTAGGAGATGCCCACAGAGGGGTCAAAGACCATTCCCCTAAAAACCCCACCAAGCACCAAACTGTTCCCAGCTGTTTCACTGCGTGATGGCTGGGAGCTTACAGTCATGTTGCTCTGGTGTTTTCATTAAATAACTTCTTTAAGAGATACTAAAAATGTCGCACAGATACGTTTAAATTATATTTTAAGTAATTCTATAGCCCCTGTCTCTGCAGCTGGAGGACTCCATTTACCTTGTGCAGAAAAGATTCCTGAGGTGCTCTGGTGTTTTCCCAGTGGTTTGCAAAGTCCTGGCTATACAGGATTAGGGTTTTTTTGGGTGGTTTTAAAAGAAAGGTTTATGGCGGCAAATATTTGCAGCATGAACACGTTTTCCTGTAGGCTTGTGCCTTATTTCTCCATCAGCATGTCCCGCTCTGGGAAGATTCACAGTTGTGAATTCGTATATATATGTTTGATGATTTACATGCTCTGCTCTTCAGGCATCACAGCTCTCATGTTTTTGGCTATACACTGCCATTTATTAGGGAGATGCATTTTCAGTAGGATCATTTTAAAGGTAGGAGTCTTAAATTTGGATGGCTTGGCATTTGAATGTCTTGGTTTTCCCTCTTGTTTCAGAAAGGAGAGACCGTGAAGAAGATGCGTGAGGAGGTAAGCAGCCTGCTTTGTGGATGATTTGTAGGAAGAAGGGAGTGCAGGGTAGCCAGAGCTGCACATTGCCCTGCGTGATATGTGCAGTAATTCCCAGGGTCAGGACAAGCAATCCAGCTGTCCCCAGAGCTCTTTGAAGATGCTTTGAGTTTGTCCAGGGTCTTTGTGCCTGCAGCTCCCAGGGAGCTGTCAGGGCAGTGAGCAAAACTCTTTGCAGGCAATGATCCCATCAGCTGGTCTTGCCTCGATCCCATGGGTTTGCTTTGCAGTAAAACATTGGAAACCCTTTCTGAGGGTTGGGATAAAGCAGGGCTGAAATCACTGCAGAGGAGGGGTGGCAGTTTGGAAAGTTAGATGGAATGCTGTGAGGCTGGCACAGTTATCAGGCTGAGAGAGGACCTGACCTGATTGCTTGGCTGTGGCTATTCCAAGACTCCTCTTTCCAGAGCGGGGCAAGGATCAACATCTCGGAGGGGAACTGCCCTGAGCGGATTGTGACCATCACTGGCCCCACCGATGCCATCTTCAAGGCTTTTGCCATGATCGCCTACAAATTTGAAGAGGTGAGAAATGTGAGCCAACCCATGACTGGGGACAGCAGTACCTGGTTGGATTTGCCTAACTGGGACATGGCCTCAGCACAGAGTCTTTCACACATCTCTAACTAGGGTGGATGGATCTGGAGCACAAAGTCTGATGGGGAGCAGCTGAGGGAGCTGGGGGACTCAGTCTGGAGAAAAGGAAGCTTAATGGGACCTTATCATTCTCTACAACTACTTGGAAGGAGAGTGTAGCCATTTAGGGGTGGGTCTCTTCTCCCAGGTAACAAGTGACAGGACCAGAGGAAATGACCTCAGGTTTGGATTTTAGGGAAAATTTCCTCACTGGAAGGTTGGTCAGGCCTTGGAACAGGCTGTCCAGGGCAGTGGTGGTCACCATCCCTGGAAGTGTTCAAGAGGGAATGCTTTAGTTACCTGACCACAACGTTTGTGGATGTGGCACCTGGGCACTGGGGGTGTCTCTGGTGGGGAACCAAGGGCTGATGTGCTGCCCTTTTCCTTCCCAAGGACATAACCAACTCCATGAGCAACAGCACTGCTACCAGCAAACCTCCGGTGACACTGCGGCTGGTGGTGCCAGCGAGTCAGTGTGGCTCCCTCATCGGCAAGGGGGGCTCCAAGATCAAGGAAATCCGAGAGGTAGGGCAGATTCCATTTCATTATTGCACCTCAGGGCAGCTCCTCAGAGCTGAGCTGTGGCCAGGGGCTTCCTTGGAAAAGGGGATCTCTGTGCTGCACTGTGTGTATGTTGCTTCCTGAGGCATGCCGCGTGCTGAGCCCTCGGGGAGGCACACAGTGTTAGAACCGGAGCTGGCTCCGGGTGAAGGTGTTCAGCTGTGGGATTTCTCCTTCGTCTCTCTCTTTCTCTCTCCAGTCCACAGGTGCTCAGGTCCAAGTGGCGGGGGACATGCTGCCCAACTCCACAGAGCGGGCGGTGACAATCTCGGGGACACCCGACGCAATTATTCAGTGTGTCAAACAGATCTGTGTGGTGATGCTGGAGGTACAGTCTGTAACAAAGGGGGTAAAGTACATATGGAAAAAAATCCCAGCTGGCCCCACCAGAGTGCTGGGAGCTGTGGAGCGTCTCTCTCTTCCCCTTCACCACGCGTTGTCGGACCACTCTCATTTCCTGGTGCTCTGCTGGAAACACCCCATGTCTTTTCCCCACCGTTGTCTGTAGTTTCTAGAGTCCCACACTGTAAGCCTGTCTGGTTGGGTGCCCTGAAGGAGGTGGTTTGTGTCAGAGCAGAGGGTGGCTTCAGGGCAGAGGGGTGCCAGCAAGCTGGGACAGCCTGGCCTGATGTCCTAGCAGCACCCAGGGTGCCATGGGAAGGAGATGGGGGCTGCAGCCACTGCTCCAGGCACCTGGTCTCTGACTCACAAGGACCACAATCAGGAGGAGGAGGAGGAGGCCAGAGTATCCCCTTCGCTGTGGAAGTTGGAATTGGAAGCACGAGGCTGTGTTCCAGTGAGGCACAGTGGGAATGGTAGTGAGGAAGGCTGGTGGAGAGCAGGGACTCTAGGGCACGTGGATATATGTCCAAGGTGCCATTTTCTGGGATAAATGCTGACAAGCAGAGCTGGAGGTTCTCTGCATGGAGAGATGCTGCTGTTACTGGAGATGACCTCAGCCACATGCTCCACATCTGCACCTGCCACCTCAGATGGGAGAAGCTCCAGGGGGAAAGCCCCTGAGACACAGGATGATGACACATTCCACTCCTGGTGCATCCTAGGGACAGACAAAGAAGGGACTGATGTAAGGCCCCTCTGCCTAGCTGCATGGCCCTTTCACAGGAGGAAGGAGCATGTTTCCCACTGGAAAAGTTTCAGTTGGGGATGGCAAGGCTTGGTGAAGGTGAAGCAAAGCTAAATGGAAGCATCTTCAACTTGGCGGCAGCAGCAGGAGAAATCTCAGGAAAATATCTCAGGAGGAATAGCCAGGAGCCACATTACCCATCCCTGCTGGCTATGAGGCTCAGGCAGCTGCACTGCTGCCAAAGGAATTTTAGGCACCCAGTGACTCCAGGTCACAGACTGCAGAAGAGCTGAGCCTGAGGTGATGCTTGCCTTGTGTGTTAAAAACTTCTTCTCACAAAGTGAGATGTGCTGTTCCTCTCTATAGCTCAGCCATGGGAAAGAGAAAAACCCACAAGTCTTCTTGGAGTCTGAAATCTGGAAAGTGCCCTTGCTTAGTGGCTCACAGAGATGTTCCGTATCACCTTTCAGTCTTAAACAGATAATCCTGGCTCGTCCCTTCCAAGATTTGTATTGCAATAAAAGAACAAGTAGGTTTGGGATGCTGAAGTTGTTCTTTGATCAGCTTTCCCACAGACAGGTGCTTAGCAGGAGGATTTAGATAATGCTGCTTGCCTGCAAGTAGACATCCAAAGAATGTACAGGAAAAGAAGGAACTTTCCATGAGATAGTATAATTTCTATTGCCTGTCCTTATATAGCAGTCACTGAGTTGTTTAATTTTGGGTAGAAGCAGGAGTAGAGCTGAAATCTCTCCTGATGCCTAGAAACCTCCATGTTTCCTATGGCCTGTAAGTTGTTCAGGAGAAAACCAGGAGGGAGAGCCTGGGTGAGCAGCCCTTGTGCATCACACCAGCAGCTCGGTCACTGCAGCCCTGCTCAGACCTACCCCGGGACAGAGAGCAGCAAGACTACAGAATCATGGAATCACAGAATGGTATGGGTTGGAAGGGACCTTAAAGGCCATTCCAGCTTCCTGCCATGTGTGGAGAGACCTCTGAGCTGACCATAGGTGCCTCACAGCACCCGCATCCCAGCTTGGATGGCGATGGACTGCACCAAGGCCTGAAGGTGACCCTGTTCTAGCGGTGAGGAAGATGAGGACAACCAAAGAGCTTGAGCATGATGCCAGGTTGCTCAGATGGGCTCTACCTCCCCATCTGGCTGCTTAAGGCTCTCCTCAGGGTGTTCTGAGGAGGGTTCTCGGAGCCTGGAGCAGGCAATGTGTTTTCTGCAGACCAGAGCAAAGCTGAGGGAGGCAGCAGAGGTCCAGGAAGCCATTTAGGGGCCCATGCCTTGGCAGGGGATCTCCCGTACCCCAGGTTGTCCTTGTTGCCCATGAAACACCTCTCTCCCCCATGTGCTCCTGTCCAGAAACGCGGTGTTGCCTGGTGCGGGTGTTGCTGTGGCGGCCCTGGGGGCCATGCTCCCTTAGGTGCTTTCTAACACTCTTTTTGCCGCTGTTTCAGGAAAGCTGTTCTAATGTTCTCTCTCCCTCTCCTTATCCCTTTTCCTAGTCCCCACCAAAAGGTGCCACCATTCCCTACCGCCCAAAGCCCGCCTCCACCCCTGTCATTTTTGCAGGTGGTCAGGTAAGAGCCGACCCGCTTGCAGCCTCCACTGCCAACCTCAGCCTTTTACTGCAGCACCAGCCGCTGCCCGTTAGTGCACTCAGGTTTCTTGCCTTCTGACTTGCATGGTGTCATCCCATCCGTTGTGTGCTATGGCAGCTGGACTGAAAGCTCTTTGCTTAGCTCCTGTGATGGATGCTGGACAATGAGGAGAAGGGAAAGGCCAGCCTGGGTGTCAGCTCCATGTCAGGGTGTCACACAAAGGAAAGGCTGGAATTTGCTTCACTAGCCCCAAGTTCAGAATTTGTCAGTGGTTGAGAAGGAGAGGATTAGAAAAGCATTGTTGACAAGAGGCTGTCACTGCTCTCTGGCACCTGCAGCCCAATTAAAAATACCTTTGTGTAGCTGTAACTGATCCAGGCTAGGAAGGGTTAGTCACAGCTACTGCTCTGCTTAGGGCAGCCCCCATGGAAGAGCCATGTCCCCCTCCCTGGTGCTCTGCTGGTTTGGAGTGTTGCTTCCCCCGTAGCCTGCTCTGTGTCACCCCCAGTGACATTGCAGCCTTGCAGACACCATGTGCTATTTCCAGCAGTGAGCCTTGGGGTGGTTTTTCCTTTGTGGGATAACCATCACACGGGTGAGCTGGAGGTTATTCTGCAAACGAAAATCAGCAGAAACAAGAGCACTCAACTGTTTCTCGAGAGGGAACTTGCACCTTTGCTTTCTCCATCTCATCTCCTTGTCTCACCTGGTGACAAAGGGCCTGCCTGTGGATGCCACCATGCTGTGGTGCATCGCATCCAGCAGGGGATGTACCTTCCCAAGAGCTCCAGCAGCCAGGTAGGGCCAGCACCACAAAACCACAGCTTACCAGAGCAGCTCCACACAAGTTATTTAATTTCTCTCCAACCGTAATAAATAGAAGGACCAACTAAGACCCAGAGCATAGGCTATTTCAGGCTGAATTAGTCACTGCCAGGATCAGGAGTGTGTCACTCCATCTGAGCAGCTGTCCTGGAAAAGAGCTTTGAGTCCAGCTGCCTGGTGAACTGATCTTTTCAAAAGGGAGAGTGAGATGGAGGCATCAATTCTCCTGCTGTGAATGGTTGGTACCTTGGACAGAAGTAACATCATGGGAAGAAGTAACTGTCTCTGAAATGAGAACTCTTCCCAAGGCTGGGAGCCGTGTGGCTCTGCCCAAGGGGTGGCATGGGGCGGGCAGGCAGAGGACAGCTGGTGACAGTGGTGACAGGTGTTTGGGGTGGGATGAGCCTCAGCAGGCTGAGGGATGTAGCAGCCAATGGCAACAGTGGCAACATATGGACCAGCCCTCAGAGGTCAGAGTTGAGTTGCATCTGTCCAAGACACCTTCCTGCCCTTGATTACATTTTTTGACTCTATTTTTCTACTAAAAAACCAATGGCCAAATTAAACCACCATGACAGGAAATTCTGTCGTGTCCCCTTTGTGCTGGGATGCTGGTGGGCACTGGGACAACCATTTTCCCTTTTCCTCCTCCATGATTTTGGGGCTTTCCTTCACACAAAGCACTTTGCTCTTTGCAAACAATGCAAATTTGTGGGAGGTCCCAAGGTTTTCTCCTTTCGTTTTTCTTGGCAGTCTTTACTCTCCCTTTTCAAAGTGTTCTCCATCTCTTTTGCCATTTCTTTCAGAATCATCTGAATAATGTGTCAACCAGTGAATTATATTTTGCTAAGTTAAGTGGTTAAGTCCTAAATATTGGGCTCTCTAGTGTCTGGCTCTTTACCCACATTGATGCTTATTTTGGTGTTATTTACAAACAAAAAGAGAAAGGATTGCTACAAAGGATGGGAAAAACACACAAACCCATTTGCCTGGCAGATACTTGCATGGATTTGTCAATTACAGCTGGTGAAAGGCATCGCAGTGCCGGCAGCCCTCACCTCAATGCCTTTCCAAAGCACTAGCAGAGCACTGGAGTATACTGGGTGGATGTAAAGCATCCACTGAGACTTGTGCCTCTGGAAATATGGAGAGGGTCACATAGCTGTCTTGCTTTTTGGGATCACGCTTGGGTGGTGATGTCACTATGCACCTGCTACACAGGTGGTTGTGGTTATCAGAGAATCACAGGTGGGTTTGGGTTGGAAGGGACACTAAAGATCATCCACTTCCAACCCCCCCACCCCTGATCCTTATTTTTTGTACAGCAAAGACCAGCCACAGCCTGATATTCCTACTCCATGCAATGCTGGCACACCAGAAAGAGCTGTATCTTTCCTTCTGAAAAAGCCAAACTGAGCCTGAGTCCTTGAAGTCATGTAGCTCAGCATGTTCTGGGTTGGATGGGAGGTGGAACATTTCCCTCCTGCCCCAAGGATTTGGTGCCCCAGGGAATTTAGTGTGGCACAGGGGGTCTCAGCAGAGGGATGGAGTTCTCTCCCCGTGTCCTGCCAGCCCTAGGTAACATATTTGTTTTTCCTTTACAGGCCTATACAATTCAGGGACAATACGCTATTCCACACCCGGATGTGAGTTTACCCTAATTTTTCTTATACCCTTCTCTGTCACCTGCATGCTACTGTTAATTCACATAATATTAATATTAGCCAATAATATTAATAGCATATTTTCAAAGTAATTGGCCGTGTGTAGTATCTGTAATACCTTGAGTAGCCTTTTAACCTATTAGCACTAAACTTTATCACTTCTGAGGACTTGGCCTGATGCTAAATTGTTTGCATTATTCAGTGCTATCCCTTCGTTCTGAGAGAAACCATACTCTATGCATTTTGTGCCTCAAAATGATCAAAACAAGAAAAAAAAAGAAAAGAAAAGAATACTTTCCCTTCTGTTTCCCCTTGTCTTTAAAATGTTGGTAAGCCAAGGGCATGTGTTTAGCTGCTGAGTGCCTTGGTTGGGTGGGAAGAAGGCAGAGCTCCGGGGGTTTTGTGCTTGAAGCCTGGACAGGGATGTGTCTTTCTGAGGGGATGCTCCTTTGGGTGATGTGGGAATTGGGCAAACCCCCTACTGTGTCTCCCAGAGGGATGGGAAGGTGTGTGCTGCTGGATCTCACCCTGCTGAGGGCCCCCAGACCAGCATGGTCACCCTGAGTTTGGTGTCTGTCTCACTGCTGTGGGTGGCTGTCACCCATGGCAGGACAGCGTGGGGACAACTCCCACTTCACCTCGGGCTCCTTGGTGCAGAGACAGGAGCTGCTCTGACTGAGGTTTGCTGTGCTGGGATCCCCTGGGCTCCCCTGCTTGTGGGGGGGTCAGAGAGCACTTTTGTTGGGGGACAAGGAGGGATCAACAGCTGGAATGTGTGCACCTGAAATTACCAAGGGAAATGGAAAATCAGTCTGTTTGAAGGATTTCTTTGAGGAAAGCAGTGAAGCTTTCCTCAAAGAAGCTTTTCTGAGGTGGTCATGGCTCTTGGAAAAAGCAGGGACTTTCTAAATGTGTTTCCAAGGGGATAGAGTACCCATCGAGTCCCATTGTAGAGGGTCCCTCCTACTGTGAGGCAGGGGTCTGCAATGAGGCTGAGGATGTGGCAATGGGGGAAAGCCTTCTCCAGCCATCCCACCCATGGGAAGGGGTTGATGCATTTCCCTTTCCAGTGAGTGCATTGGGTACTAAATTATGAAATTACTTTTTCCATGTTTGAGAAGTTGGTAAGGCTGTTTGATACCGTGAATGCCTGCCACATATTGGAACTTTTGGGAGCTGTAGGCTGGATTTTCATCCTAGGAGAAGTGGTTTCACTGGAATTAGAGGAATCCAGGCTTTGGCTTTCCATGTGACACCAATATGTGTGTACTCTGAACAGCCTGCTGCGGTGGTTAATAAGAAATATTCCTAATTACGTACTCTTCACTTTTACTCCATAAGCAGAATATAACTAAATAACCTGTGTATTTTGTGTAGATCAGTGCAGTCTTTATCCCAGTTTTTCTTTGCAAGTGGTGCCAACAGCTTAGTGTTTTGCTTGTTCCTATATTCCTCTGATTGTCAGGATTAAAATACATTTGCTGGCTGCACTCTGCTGCACTCTCAGCAAATTTCCTGAATAAAGCTGTTGTAACAGGGGCTGGTCACTCCATCCTTACTCCCAGGGTGTTCTTTCAGTGATAGGTCATTTTAACAACAACATTCAGTGCAGAATCCACTCTAGAATGTGCTTTTAGGGCATTTTAAATAGGTTTTGGGTGTCTATCTTTAGTGGCTGCTTTTTGCAAAGTGGGCAGAATTTTGAATGCCCAGTGTGTGCTCCTGCCTTGATTTTGTCCATTAGAGAAACACCCCCAGGGGAAGCTTTGGCTCGTGAGGAGCTTCAGCATTGCCTGGGTGTTTTTGGCTGTTTGGGATGTGATGTGTAGCAGCCTGCCTTCCCAAAAGGTTTGGGGTTCGTAGGCTCACAGAATGGGTTGGGTTGGAAGGGCCCTTAAAACTCCAAATCTCCTTAAATCTCACTCCAAACTCCTGCCATAGGCAGGGACACCTTCCACTGTCCCAGGCTGCTCCAAGCCCCAGTGTCCAGCCTGGCCTTGGACACTTCCAGGGATCCAGGGGCAGCCACAGCTTCTCTGGGCACCCTGTGCCAGGCCCTCCCCACCCTCATAGGGAAGAATTTCTCCCCAGAATCCCATCTAATCCTGCCCTCTGTCAGTGTGAAGCCATTTCCCCCTGTCCTGTCACTCCAGGCCCTTGTCCAAAGTCCCTCTCCAGCTCTCCTGGAGCCCCTTCAGCCCCTTGGAGCATCTACGTGACCTCCTCTGGACTCACTCCAACAGATCCATCTCCTTCCTGTGCTGGAGACCCCAGAGTTGGATGCAGTACCTCAGGTACAGTGTCACCAGGGAAGAGGGGGACAGTCCCCTCCTTCAACCATGGAAGATGAGCTGGAAGAGATGGACATAGCAGCTTTTCTGTGACACCTGGTTGCAGCCATCTTCTCTCCCAGGCTTGTTTATTGCTGTAATTGCAGAGGCTGCATAAATACCACTATCCAAACTATGTCTGGAAGGTCTACTAGGTCAGTATTAGAAAGGATTTTGGTCTCCCCCACTTGGCACAGCAGGACCCCTGCCTCAGGGCACAGTTGGAGCCCACCAGGCAACGAGGTTTCAACTGCAGTCTTGCCAGTGGGATCAGGTGTCACGAGGAATTCCAGAAACAAGGTGCAACTCCAGAAAACAGAATAATTCTGAAGTTAAAAAGCAGTGGATGCTGCTGTCCCTGCTCCCTGCAGGAGCAGTGGCATGCCCAGTGTTATCTGGAGACAGCCATGTTGTGGCAGGAACCCATCATTTGGCTAAAATAAGCCAAAGACAGCCAAAAAAAGCACAGAGATGTGCAGGCACCTCTTCTTGTGGAGTAGTGAGACCTCTCCCCAGAGGCAGCAGAGGCTGGGTGTGTCATGCCTCTCCTCTGTCTCTCCAGGCAGGATAGGGATCCATGGGGTTCCTGTCCAGGGATTTGCAGGTGTTTCACCCATTCCTGCTGCCTCCCTCCAGCCTCCCCCATTGTGCGCAGCCCCCGGGTCTGCTCTTCCCAGCATTTCCCCCTCACCGCTGCCAGCCAGACTTCCCTGCTCTCCCTCCCCAGCCCTGCTGCAGCAGCAAGGAGGTGTTTGAGTCTTGTTGTCCTCCAAAACATCTAAGCTATAACTCGTGCCTCCCCATTGCCAGGGATGATGGGCAAAACAAGCATTTTGAGTTTGGGGGTGATGCTATGCTGACAGCTCCCTGAGCACCTGGGAAAGTGGGAGGTGATAAAGAGCCTCCCTCCTGCTCACTGTCAGACTTCAGCCCAGTTTGGTTTGTTTTCTTTTCTTTTCCCGTCTTTTTGGCTTTTTGGTTTGTTTGGTTTTTTTTTAATTTGGAGCAGTAAAACCGAGCACAAAATGTATTCCAAACAAACACATCTCTATAAAACTGCTTCCTGACGGGGCAGCAAAATCTCCCCATCACAACAAGGGATACAAGGATCTGAAATACCTACTGGTCATTACTGAAGCCCATAATTCCCTATATTCCTAATGAGCTGGCATTTAGAAACACAGTTTATCCATCTCCCAGAGACACTTCCCATCGGGGGCACCGCACAAGAACGTGTGCTGCGGGGACAAGCAGTGACAATGCGGCTCTGGTGGCACAAAGAAGGTCCCTGGGAGCTGGCTGTGACGCCCACCAGCTGGCCCTGTGCTGAGGCAGAGGAGCTGAACTGACACTTAGAATGGGCTTCTTGCTGGTATCGTACTTCAGACCCTGACCAAGCACTTCTGCAAAAGATTTGGGCTTTATTGCACTATACCCAGGCCAAGTCCTTTCTGCTAATATTTTTGCCATGTCTCACCATGGCTTCCTGGTTTGTTTGGGTTTTTTTAGGGTCTTTTTTCTATTTTTTTGTTTGTTTTACTTTTTTTTCCCCCTCTTCTGTTATAATTTTGTTCTTGCTTTTCGGTGTGACTTGTTGTACTCTATGACAATAACCTTCTTAGCTCTAATGTCCCTCCTACCCCTCAGCAGTTGACCAAGCTCCACCAGTTGGCTATGCAGCAAACCCCCTTTACTCCCCTTGGACAGACCACCCCCGCTTTCCCTGGTACGTACCCACACGCCCTTTCAAGATATCCTTCTCTTACCTGTAGAGTTTCTCTCTCTTTCTAAACTCTTGTTGATTAATAGAAATGAGCAGGGCAAATAAAAAGTGGCAATACCCACGGGGAGAGGTTAAGGAGAGGCTTGACGGATGTTGTAGGGGTTACGGTGCGCAAGGGCAAGCTCTTAGCCTGGGCTTTCCCGGCAGAAGCCGTGAGCACCATCCCTGCCTCCACGGAGGAGGCAGCATCCCCTGCCCTGTGCCACTCCACATTCCAGTGGGACATCCGCACTTTCCCAGTGGAGTGGCTCAGGGCCTGCTGGGGGTGCTGCCTCGGGGAGCGGTGCTGAGCCAGGCAGGACAGCACCCCGCAGTGGGAAGGAGTCGGGGCCAGAGGGGGCTGTGCTGATGGGAGGGCAGCCAGCCCCGGTGTGGCCCGAGCCTTGTCCTCAAGGCTGGCATGTTCCCGGTAACCTGGGAAGCAGATAGAGCACAGGGGATGGAGGTCATTCAAGTACCGCTTGGAAATGACTTTTCTGACAGTATGTTCATCATATTTTGAGCTTCCTAGATGAAGTGACATTGCTTATCTCCTCGAAGGGAAAAGCATTAAACCTGTTTCTTCTTTGCTCTTCAGGAGAAAAGCTGCCCTTACATTCCTCCGAAGAAGCTCAAAATCTGATGGGCCAGTCATCAGGTAAAACACAAAGCTAGAGGGAAGTAAGCAGGCTTTGGTTGAAATATATTCAGTAAATAGGACTGTGCCGTTGTTGTGCTCCAAGAGGAATCATGGTATTCATGGAGAAGACAGCAGGTTGTCTTGGTGGGCAGGGAAAGATTGAGCAGCACTCTCCTCCTTGGTGCAGCATGTCAAAAGAAAAGTGCCTTGGCTTTATTGCCTGGATCTGTGACATTGGTGTGTAACTGCCATAGAACCACAGAATATCATCAACTGGAAGGGACCCAAGGATCATCCAGTCCAATCTCTGTCCCTGCACAGACACCCCAACAATCCCACCCTGTGCATCCCTGAGATTGTTGTTCAACTGTTCCTTGGGCTCTGGCAGCCTAGGGCCATGCCCATTCCCTGGGAGCCTGGGCAGTGCCCAGCACCCTCTGGGGGAAGAACCTTTTCCTGGTATCCAGTCTGACCCTCCCCTGGCACAGCTCCATGCTGTTCCCTTGGGTGCTGTCCCTGGGCACAGGGACAGAGATTGGTGGTGCCCCTCAGGTGTGGTGAGGTCTCCCTCAATGCTGTCTGCATAACAGGAAGATATCAGTCACCACACTTATTCCTGCATTTAATTTTGCATAAACTTTGCTCAGAAACAGCTGCCGGTGGGAACAGCCATGACATGCAGCTCTAGCCATCTCCAAGCCATTCGGGGTGAGTTGCAATTTTAGTGGGACAGGACCCTGAGGAGCCAAAGTGTGGCTGCAGCCTTGGAGAAATTTTGCTGTCAGAGATCCCATGTTCATCTGTATGTGAGGAAATTATTTATCTTTTGTTCCTACCATTGCATAGAGGAGCTGTCCCGAGACCTGGAGGCTCACAGGCAGGATGAACCAGACCTGGGGCACACAGCCATCCCATGCATGCCTCAATGGTTTGGGGATAGCACCTAACTATGAAATCAAGCGTAGCCCAAGCAAATAGACCCCACGAGACTGCAGAAATACAGATTTCATGACACTGACCTGTGAAGGCATGTTTTCTGCATGCCCCTTTGCCCTTTGCAGTTACCCAAGGCATTTATCCTGCCCTGACACCCTCATTGAAGCCTCAAGGACTGCTTGTACATATCAGAGAGGGAGGATCTAGAATGATGAAATATAACAGTCTTCAGGTCATAGAGAAGGATGTGGCCATTCCTCAAAGGCTGTGTGATGCAGGGATGTGCAGTACCATGGCACCAGGAGTCACAAGGGCTTTCAGCATCATCCATGTCATCTGAGTGTGGGATGGAGGATGCTGCCTATAAGTCTGAGCAGCTTAGCTTATATTCACTAAGATCCCTGGATGCCTCAGTGCTGCTTGTAGCCCTCATTGGTGCTCTGCTCCCTTCAGAAGACATTTTCTGCCACACCCAGGCTGCTGCTGAGCTGAGCCTTATAACATGGCCAAGGGGGAGGGACTCCCTCACCACAGGAACATGTCTGTGATAGGTACAGTCCACCTTGCCCCTAACTGTGAGGAGGCTCAGTGTACAGGCCAGTCCAGGTGAAGTGTGTGCTGTAGGATCAGCATTGAGCATTGCCTGTGGTGTAATACCTGGGCAGGAGATGTTTTGTATGGGTTTTGGCATTAGTACCCCTGGCAGGGGTGAAGGACAGCAGAGGGCTGCCTGCTGGAGGATCTGCATCCTCATTCCCTGCATTTCTTCTCCTCTCTGTGCTCCCAAGTGAAAAATCTGATGAGGAAGCCTCCTGCAGGCAGATGTTAGCAAGATGCATCTGGGAAGCTGCATTCAGGAAAGCACAGGAAGTACAATGTCACATAATCATGGAATGGTTTGGGTTGGAAAGGCCCTTACAGCCCATCTTGTTCCTCCCCTCTGCCATGGGCAGGGACACCTTCCACTAGATCAGATTACTCTAAATCCCATCTATCCTGACCCTGAACACTTCCAGGGATGGGGACAGCCACAGTTCTCTGGACAACCAGTGCCAGGGCCTCCTCACCCTCATTTCCCAACATCCTGAGGTCATGCGTGAGCACATCAGAGATACCCAGAGCTCCTCTTTCTCTGTGCTGAGGCCCTCCATGGAAATATGTGAGGAATTGGGTGCTGCTGCTGTCTTGTTTTGCAGGACCTCTGCACTTCCAGTCTCCTTGCACTTCTTCATTCTGCACCTCCTTAACCACCCTCTTTCCATGGATACAGATCTGGCAGTCTCTTCTGCTCTTAGAAGCCTTCATCAGTGGTTTATATCATAAGAATAAGGGTTTTTTTTTCTCCAGTTACTGCAAATTCCTGTCAGGCACCAGACAGCTTCTTTCTTGCAGATTTGACATAGGACGTCCCTGCTTCAGCACTGAGGTGATTTTATATGGGAAACCATGGGAGAGGCAGGCTTTGACCTAGAGCACTATGACATGGTGTCCTCTTACCTCTGGAGCTGCATTCACAGAGTATCCTGCTGGCTCCAACCATTCCCACCATGGAGCAGAGAGCTCTCCCTGATCCAGGAGAGGGTGGGAGGAAGCATGCCTCTGCCTTCGCTCCTTGCTGTGTAATTTTGGAGGGAGGCAGGATCTAAATGTCCATACTGTTAATCTTGCTTTCCCTTGGAAATAAGAGGGTCCTGGGTCCAGCTAGGTTGCATGTCTTAGCAGTCTTGCTCAAATTCAGCATGAGAGTCTGGGGGGTCTTAACTTGCAGAGGACTTGTGCTGCCGGATCCCGCGGGGACGCCGGTTTTGGGGCACCAAGCTGCTGTCACACCCCAGCAGCTCAATGCTGCTGCATCCAGAGAGGGCTGGAGGGTGCATGGACAGCATTCCTGTGGGGCTGGTGGATGTCCCAGCCAGCATGTTCTCTGCTGCTGTGTGGGAAGGTGTTTCACCCACCTCTCTTTGCTGATGCTGGAACCTTGCATCCCCCTCTGAAGCCATTCCCAGTGGGAGGATGAAGGGTGGGAAGTGAGGCACTATGGGATGCAGGGAAGATGACACCCAGCTCCAGTAGAGTCAGGTAGCAACCGTCTTCCTCCTCCTTGTCCCAGAGTGTGTGATCCCCTTCCCCTCCCAGCCCGGAGCAGGACGCAGCCTTGGCAGTGTTGCGGGAAAGCAGCGGAGCTCCATCATGTTGCCTCTGCCAGATCTAACGATGTTCCCTTGTATTTGCCCAGGTTTGGATGCCAGTCCCCCGGCCAGTACTCATGAACTCACCATTCCCAATGATGTAAGTAAATCCAAGTGCTTCCTTGGCATGTCCGTATGTGTGTGTTTGTGTGTATACACATATATGTTTATATATACATACATATATTTATGTACAAGCTGCAGCCATTTGGCTTTGTTAAATACATTTAGAGATGCCCCTTCCCCATGTTCCCTCATCCATGTGCAGTCTGTTGGGGATCAACTTGCAGCACAGAGTGCCCGATGGATTTTACCCCATCGGTAGCTTCTCTAGGTACAATCCTTAGTGCTCCATTTCCAAGTGAACTCAGTGCTCATGAAACATGTCCAGTTGACAACCCTGGGTACGGGAGAGAGCTCCTGTGCCAGCCCTGATTAAGCTCTTAATTGTTTAATCAGGCGGGTCTGAGATGATGATCCTGCTCAAGAGTAGTGACTGGGTGGGGTGGTGGGGAAGAGGAGGTAAGTAAGTGACATTTCTGATGCCACAAAGTGCCACATGAGTGTCTGAAGGACAGTGTGTCTCAGCTCAGTACTGCTGGCAGGCAGCTGTGGGGTCTGATAGGAGGAAGCTTTGTGGTAATGTGGGTGCTGGACTAGGATATTTGCTGGGAGGAGGCTGGAGCCGTGCTTGGTGGGGAGGAGGTGGTATGGAGAGCACGACACACCTGGATCCATGAGCCACACTTGCTTCTGGGCTGGTTTCTATGGATTAAGATCCAGTCTGTGCTCAAATCAGGATGAGGGCAAGTGGAAGGATGACATCCAGTCTGTTCCCATCTCCGTCACTGACAAGCACCTTCAGCCCATCCTCATCAGGAGTCTCTGAATGGAGTCTGGTAGCTGTTGCTCCTTCTTCCTGCTGTTCATCAGCAGCCATCAGTGCCAGGGAAGGACAGCAATCCTGGCGGCAGCTGCTGGGCACCTCTGCCAACACCTCTGTCCGCCTGAGAGACATGGCAGTGCAAGAGCCTGTGAGCACCTGCTGACTTGGAGATGCTTCACTCTGAGCCAGATCACCACAGGAGGGATCGGCAGAGGAGCCAGTGGGGGCTGACCCCAGATGTGCTCCTGTCCACCCAGCAGGGACCCCTCTCCAGGAGGTGGCAGGGAGCTCTGCAAGCGTTCCTGAGGTTCCAACAGCCACATCTGCTGAGCATGGAGGACCATAGCAATGAAGGCATCTTCAGAAATACAGAGACCCCCTTGCAAAAGGACTCACGTGAGAGGAAAGGATGCCAGGAGACCTCTGAGAACTCGGCAGCACTCAGAGCATTCACTCGCCAGAGACCCAGCTCACACCAGACCTGGGAGACATTAGATGTCATCATCTGTATATTGAAAACCTCTTCCTTAGCTCTCCCCACTTTCAAAGGCTGTTTCAAAGGCTTTTAAACACCCACTACCACCCTCTCAGGAAGCAGAGGACAGGTTTGGGTTCCTTTAAGAGTCACCAGGCATGTTTTAGTGGTGTAGCTTGGAGTTGTGCTGCAGTGGAAGGAAATCTGATTATACCCATCTTGCTGCTTCTCTGACTGTCAGGAGAAACTTGAACGCTGTTCATCTTGTGTCTAGCTGAGCATCTGCCTAAATACTTTGGCTCCTCTGGTCTCTCCAGCATATTTTCATTTGTTTAAGCATCTCAGAGTTATTTCTGCGCTGTGAAGACCAGGATGGATTGAACATCCTCCCACAGACTCTGGGACAGTGGATATCCTTCCAGTGTATATTCAGGTCCATATGGGATAAACCACCATGGCAGCCCCATGGTCTGACCAAAGGATCAGGGAATATTTGAAGGAGTAATTGTCTCTGCTTTCACTGTGCAGAAATCCAGCAGCTGCCAAGATGAACATCCCATGTATAAAATGCCCTTGGAAAAGAGCTCAAATGGCCAAAAAGGACACACAGACTACTTCATGCCTGTGTTGGTCAAGCTGGGTATCCCCATACGTGTTACCAACCTTTGGAGATGCTTTGAGGGAGTTGCACAAATGAGCAAAGACCATTGAAGAAATTCAAGCCACTGAGGACCATTGAGGAAATTCAAGGGATGAACAATTGAGGAAATTCAAGCCTCCAGCTGGCTCTGATTTTTTCACAAGAGCATGAAAGACGTTTTTACATAGAGTCCACCTATTATGTGGGTGCCACAGCTGTGTGGTGCTCTTCTGTGCTCACTGGCAAGAAGGTTGCCAGATCTGGATTGCACCAAAAGAGCTAGAGGGGGTAGCAGAGGCACTGAGGGTGTCCCAGTGGGATAGAAGAAATGTGGGAGGGCATCACTGCACCAGCTGATGCAAGGGCTCCTGGGGTTGGCCTGTCCCCAGGAAAGGCAGCAGGCTTGTGTCCTTCTAGTAACCTATCCAAACCACCTTTGGGTTTGCTATGACTGGCAAGGGGATAAGTACTTGCAAAACATTGACCATTCATTAAACCATGAAAATTATTATTACTGAAATGAGCCTTCCTTGAAGCCCACTGAAGTGCTGAGCACCATGTGCAGGTAATGGAGATTCTTCCCCACAAGGAGCAGAGCAGGGCGGGTGTCTGAATGTGTCCTTGGAGGACCATGCTCACACACTGGTAGGATTCACCCCAGACTGTCCCTCTCCTGTTTTCATGAGCATTAAGGTCACTCTTGTCTCAGGTGTGCTCGCGTCCCGCCGGTGACTGCCAGAGCTGCCGCTTCTCAGATGTTCCCTCCGTGCTTTCTTTCCTAGCTAATAGGCTGCATAATCGGACGCCAAGGGACCAAAATCAATGAAATTCGGCAGATGTCGGGAGCGCAGATCAAAATTGCCAATGCCACGGAAGGGTCATCGGAGCGCCAAATCACCATCACAGGAACCCCTGCAAACATCAGCCTTGCACAGTACCTCATCAACGCCAGGTGAGACCCCCGCCGACCTCCACCGCCTACCACCATGGCCAACCCCATCCCACCATGGCCAATCCCATCCCGCCGGTGCACTGGGAGCAACCCACGCTCCCAGTGCCGTGGGCCAGCAGGGCCTTCCCGAGGCCCGTTGGGATGGACAGTGTCTTGCTGAGACCTCTGAGCAGGGACCAGACATCATCAGCAGGACATCTCCCCCGGCTGGCACTTTGGCTGGGAGCGGGAGCCGCCATGCTGCTGGCAGAGTGGCCAAAGGTTGCGCCGGTGCCTGCCCTCCTGCCACCCTTGCTCAAGGATTTTGCTTGTGAGTGGGCAAAGTTGCCACCCTCTTTGCCTATGGAGGAGGCAGGGGACAAGGACAGGAATGGAGCTGAGTTGGTAGCAGGGAGGCGTCACTTGGAACCTGCTTGCTGGGATCCCAGCATCGCTTCCTTCCTCTTCCACATGCTTCCAGGCCTCTCAAAGGCTTTCCTTCATTCAGTGAAAACAATCAGTCCAATAAAACGCAAGACATGGGAACAGCCTGACTGCTTCCTTTTCATCATGAAAAGCTTGGCACTGCAAGACTTCACAGGGGCCAAGGGATCCCAGCACTGCCGCCGGCTGGGGGGAGACGCAGCCCGTGCCATGGGGGCTGAGGTCCAGTGAGGGGAGCGTGCAGGGAAGGCATAGCTGCAGAGATGAGCTGGAGATCTGCTCCATGGTGGCAGCGGAGCTGTGTCCAGGCTGCTCACTCAGACCTGTGTCTGTGGACTCATGGAGAGTGAGTTTAAGGGCATAAGGGACCTTCCTGGTAGCTTTGCATCCGTCTGGCAGAGCCATTCAGATGGGCCCATCCACCTGGGCAGGATTGATGCTGTGCCAACCTTCGCCAGCCCCGGATGTGCTCAGGAGGGAGGCTGTTGGCAGGGCCCCAAGGACGGGGGGCTGCTGGTAGCGACTCTGACGCTTGTTGGGTTGTGGGCTGGGAGCACCAGTGAGGTCTGTATGTGCTTTCTCCTCCTTGCACCCAACCCACCCAAGCCTTGACCTGCAGTAGACCCCTTCCATCCCATCCCGCCCCGCTACCCCTCTGCCCATGCCCATGGCACCTCTCACCCTGCTCGGGTGAGGCACGGGGCCAGTCCCCCGCCCACGGCATGGCTGAGTGGCTTCCCCGCAGATCCTTGCCAATTCCCCCTCACTCCCTGAAACAGAGAGAGAAAGAAAAGAAAAAGAAGTGGCTCTTAGTTGCTGGGAAGGGCTGGCTGAGCTGCCCCTGTGCAGAGGTGACCTGGTGGGGTGGCAGGATGGGGCTCTGCTTCTCCCATAGTTTCCAAACCGGAGCAAAAGTAAGCAGCAGGGGAGCTGGCACAGCTGCCTGTCCCCAGTAGGAGAGATGCTGCTGGAAGTGAAGCTGTTCTCTGGGATGACTCTTGCCAGCACCTCTGGTGGGTGACACCCCTGCCACAACACAGTGACAGTAAAGGACTGCAGCAAGAAGAGGGGAAGGCAGCCAGCCATTGCGCTGGCTCTGTGCTCCAGCCCCTCGTGCTCTCCCTGGGGGACCCCAGGCCATGCAGTGATGCTCTGCCCACTCCAGCTACATGGGGTCTGGGCAAGAGGAGGAGCACTGCCCCACAGGATCTTCATTTTCTTTTCTGCTCCGGTGATTAAGCACTTGTTTTTTGTCTCCCCCCCACCCCTCTCTCTGCCCCTGTCTATTCTAGGCTGACGTCTGAGGTCACTGGAATGGGCGCACTCTAATTTCCACCCACCATCCTCCACTCCGCACCACCCGACCCTCTCCAGCCACCGGCACTCCACCCAGCCTGTACTGCCTGTACATTTACCGTCTTCCCTTTGCCTCCACAGATACTCTTTTCTTTACTAACGAATATATATATACATATATAAACACATGCGCATATGCACACACTGGAACGTTTATTTACGAGCTCTTTACTCTGTGCTCCCGAGGCTGGTCCCAAACTCTTTGGTTATGGTCCTTGTTTTCAGCGTTACGGTGTAATTCTTCATCTGCTTTTTGGGGATGGGGGCGGGGGGAGGGGGACGTTGTTTTTGTTCTCTCACTGGCGAGACTTCAGGAGCTGGTGGGATCTCTAGTGTCAGTTTAGCGTAACTACCTACACGTTTGAGTTGACATTGGCAGTACTTTCTGTAGCCTATGGACATACGTGATGCTACCCAGAGCTGTGCCTGCTTCAGATGACTTAACTTTTCTCACCCTCCTTCCTTTGGTGCTTCCCCCTTGCTTGTCCTGGCTCACCTTTGCCACCTCACACCCCTGCCCTCTGGGTAAGGGCCGGCTTTTCACCCTGTGTTATTTGGGAAGCAGAAGCCAAGTGCAGGTTCAACCCACAGGCTTCTCTCTTGGAACATGGCATGGTCCAGACAAGCCCTTTTTCCCACTAAACTAAGGGAATCACATACACACACACACACACACACGTACACAAATATGCTCATGTTTTTTTAACTAATGAGCACCTGGAAGTAGGAAGAACTTAGTTATATGGGATTCACACTCCCAGGGACCTTTGAAAACACTCTTTTGGCAGTCCCCCACAAGCAAAACCTTTGGACGATAGCTCAGGAAGCTCTGTGAGCTGGCTGTGTTTGTCGTTGTTTGTGTTCAATAAATGTCTGTGCAGCTCTGGTACCGATGGGCTCCGACTGTTCTTCTCCTGGGTTGCCCCGACAATGCCCCATCCTTCCCTCTGCATCCTTCCACAACTTTTTAGCTGCTTGGAGGGAAGGTGGGGGTTGTATGCAAGAGTTCTCAATTTTTTTATTATTATCATTATTATTACTATTATTACTATTATTATTTATCATCACCATCATAATTTTTTTTTGTTTCATTTTTTTAGAGAAGGTCCCCATGACCAGTGCACTTCCTGAGTGATTCCATGCTTTCTGGTTTGTTTATTTTCTGGGTTTTTTTTTTCAAAAGGAGAGTTATTGGCTTGCATAGTCCTTTGGTCTTCCTTCAGATTATTTTATATGTTATGGTGTGCCTACCATCATCTCTCACTGCCCCCTTGTCTGGACAGATCTGCCATGTCTGTGTCCCACATCCTTCCCCAAGACCCTCTCTGCCCAGCCCTGCCTTCTACTTCCAGGCTTTTCTTCTCTCTCCTACCTCTCCAACAGGGAAATGTACGTTTTCAATCTGTTAATTCCTGACTGTCCCTTTTCCCGGATTGCAAATAAAGGGACCATGATATACCATGCCCCCAAACAGCTGAAGCCGCCTCACAGTACATTTTTGCACTGTATCACATGGGAAATACATTGCTTTTCCAGGTAAGCCCCAAGGTTTCCTGGCTTTTCCCTCTCCTTGACCCTCTACCATCAGGCACCACTGGCAGCTTCCCACCCTTCTCCTGCCAAGATGCTGGGCCACTTCTCTTCCTGTCTCCAGCACTGCCTGCTCAGCACTCACACAGGCTGTGTCAGGGATCCCAGGCAATGCCACTGCATCAGTGGAGCCAAGGATGGGCAGGGGGCTGTGGGCTCCAGTAGGGATGAGAGCACAGCTCAGGAGCCCAGAAAGGTGAAGGTGGTGCGGCTGAGCATCAGGGTTTGCTCTGTCCTGGTGTCTCAAAACTTGTGCATGCTCAGCTCTCCAGAGCATTCCAAGTTTCTATGGTTAAAGGTGCTCCCAGATCCTTCATAAGGTGCTTTGATGCCTGTCTCCAACCCCTTGCCCTGCTCTCCCTGGCACTTTGGGTTCAGCTGTGCCTTTTGGGTGGCCCAGCAGCCACACAGGCTTGAGAGCATCCCCTGGTTCCCCATCCAGGGGAGCATGGGTGCTGTGGGGAGTGCTGAGGGGCTCAGGTGGAGCTGGCAGCCTTTGCTGGCACCTCCCCCCCGTATCTGTGCTGATGCTGAGGATGGAGGGAGGCAGGCACCACACCGGGCCTCCTCCAAGTCGCCGACTGGCCAGCAAAGCACAGAACCACCTGCCAAGGTGGCGAGTCAGCTGTGGGCACTCCTCATCTTCTGTTCCTCATTCTGCTTTAGACCAAGTGTTTTTCCTGCTGGAAGAATGAAATATCTGCGTGTGACACCCATTGAAAATAACCACCCCGGTGGCCTGGGGTGTGAGCCATGGCTCCACATTCCACTGCCACCACCCTGCATGGTAGTCTGGGGTGCTGTCCCCTCAGAGAGGGATGGTGCATGGAGGGAGTCAGCCCATCCTGCTGTTCCCAGCTCCTCCGTGGGGCTGTAGGACAAGCTGGAGCACAAGGAGAGCTTCTTCACGAGGTGATGGAGGCACAGCAGCAGCAGAATTATGCTGACCAAGACCGAGGAATCCATCTCAGGCCAACAAGGCTGTGGAATTCAGGCACCTGGGGAAGGCCAGGGAGTGTGACAGCATCCTGGACATGGAAATGGCTTTGCACAGTGCCTGCAGATCATGGCTGCCCTGAATTCCTCTGCTCTCTGCGTGTGGTCCCTGTGCCATTCCCCACCTCCACTGAGACAGCGCTGCCCAAAATAGAGCAGATGCCAGATTGGGTCTGCCAGATGCAGCTGAGCTCAGAGGATGCTAGAGAGGAGGAGCAGACTGCAGCAATACCTCTGCATCCATGCCAGCAAACCCATGGATAACCCCCCTGTGGGTACCATCCCCATCTCAGCCCGCTGCCAGGTATCCATCACCCAGCCAGGCTGTGGAAAAACCACCCTGGGAATCAGTGGTGAGGGAGAAGAGGCTGGATATGAGCATTGCTCTGGCATCAGACAGGTGTTAAGAGATGTCGTGTCAAGGCTTGTGCTGCCACAAGGATCTGTGCTCATGGGAGTGCTCCAGGGAATGCTGGATGTGGCCACAGGGGACAAGGGATGGTCCAAGCAGTAGCAGTCACCTGGGTCACCTCACAGGAGCACTGCACATTTGTAGAATCACAGAATATCCTCAGCTGGAAGGGATCCACAAGGTTCATGGAATCCAGCTCCTGATCTGGCACAGGACACCCCGAAGCATCCCTCCTTCTGGCATTTCCTTTGACTTCACAACTTTTCTTTGGGGGTCACGCTGCCAAGGTTATTTTGCAAATTTAAAAAGAAAAAAAAAAAAAGATGAAACTGCAGTGTTATGTGAGAGTCAGCTTATCCATCATCATCTGGGCTTGAGTGAGGTTTGAAAAAAGGTGTTGAAACCAATGCAGCATCTCCTGGGAGCATGTTGATCACAACAAGGATAATAACAAAATCACAAGGAATGTATCAAACTCAGCTTTGATTTCTTTGGGATGACTCAAAAGGAGATTTGCTATTTTCTTTGGAAGGAGCCTCAGTGTTTTGCTTTGATTTGTCTTGGGTTTCTTTTTTGGATGAACTTAAAATACTGTGAGAATGCATCCACAGCCATGCCACTAGGAAAAATATCTAATATTGGAGTGAATATTCAGTGCAAGGTGAACGTCCCAGTTAACCAACAGAATAGCTTTAATACATTGCGTTTCTCTCCCAAAACAATGCATTGTTATCCAGCCAGAATGATTCGACATTTCTGGAAGCAACCAACTCAGTCAAGCTCTTTAAGAATTAGTTATTTAGGGAGATATTTTGACTTTGACTGGAAAGTATTGGTCCAGTGCCTCCCCCTGCCCCTGGAGTGTGGGGGTCTTCATCAGAGAGGGGCCAATTGAGGTCTGTGCTCAGCCCCTTGGCCTCTGCTGAAACACCCCATGCCCCCTGCATATCCTTGTTGTGCTCCCAAAATTGTTTAGAGTATTTTTTGTGCCTTTTTTTTTTCCTCCTAGACTATTTCCAAATCTAGTACAAAATAAGGCTGGAAAAAAATAGACCGTTTCCCCTAGGGGAAAGTGACTTTCACCGGGGAGACTCTTTAAATTTCATAGTCTCTTTGAGCTGTTATTCTGGCGTTTGTTATTGTATCCATGCTAGTCACTTTTAATTATGCTAATCACCAGTTTATGCTCCATTAGCAAGGGTAATTTCCTGCCTCCGGTGCGGGCAGAGGTAGAGCTTCTGGGAGATCTCTGCGTGATGTGGCAGGGATGAATGCCCAATCCCATTTTCTCCTTGGCCACAGGGATGGAAGGCATCTTCCCAGCGCTGCCTGGCTGCAGCCCCTAGCCCCGGGGAGACACCCGGTCCCCATCCCTGGCCGCCTCGGGCTGGTCACTAGATGTCCCCATCGCCCAGCTTTTCATGGATGTATCCACAGCCACGCCGGGATGTGGGCGGCACTGGCATGTCCGGTGCCTTCAGCCGCTGCTCCCATGCGTGCGGAGGACATCCCGCGCTGCTGGAAAGGGAGCGGGCTGTTGTGTGTGTTTCCCTGACACTGGTGACGGGCAGTGACAGCCCGCGAGCGGGTCACTGGCACCGTGTCCCTCTGCAGGAATGGTCCGGTCAGTGCTGGGACCTTCACGGAGCCAGCCCACATGGGCAAGGATGCATAGCGAGCATCTCCTTGGCCATGGGTGGCACAAGCCACCCCCTTATGCTGGCCGAGCCCACTTGGGCTGGTAGAAGAACAAGGTTTTGCAGCAGAGGTCCCAGGAGTGTCCATCCCTGTGGTCCCCCGGGAGGCATTCCGGAGCTGGCTGCTCTGTGCCTTGGCTGGCAGCAGGAGCCTCTGCAGCTGCCGGAATGACTTGCAGAAAGGTCACAGTCTCCGTGCAGTCCCCCTGCTCCCATGCCGGATGTTACAGGGAGCTGGGACTCTGCTGAAAGGGATATTTTTGCTTTCCCTTCAAAAGGAATACTGCTGCAGATCCTGATCTGCTGTGCTATGCAGCAAACCTCAGGACCCCATCCAAAGGGTAACGTGGCAGTGACTTTTAGGAAGTACTGAATGTACCAGATGTGCAACTCCTTCCACTCCAGATGTGTGGCCCCCCTCCCACTCTGTCCCAGTGCCCTTGTCCTGCAAAGAGGAAGATCAGACTACAGATTGCTCCAAAAGCATCCTACAGACCAAATACAGCCAAGTGCAAAGCCGACTGACTCTGAATTCCCACACTCGTGTTTAGGCAGTTTAACCACAGCGATGTCTCTTCCCAGAAATGATGATCAAGTCCACTCTGCACATGGGGAACAAAACCAGCCAGGAGATGGGGATGAGGATGGAACAGCGGGAGGAGGCTTTGGGTGTGAGCCCCACGCCAAACTGTGGTCTGTGGCTGCTTCAGGACACATGTGCTTTTTCCAGAAGGAACTGCTTTGATCCCAAAAGGAGGTGCGTGAGGACTGGAATATTTGAAGCACTTAGAGCGCTGTGTCCTGGTCCCTGCAGGCAGTGTCACTATTTGTCCCTGGAGAAAGCTGTGTCTGAGAGCATTTGTGTCTGGATCAAACAGGATGTGTGGCGCTTGGCTCTGGAGCTTCTCTGAGTTGTTTTGTATCCTATGGGAATGGGTGGCACAGGATGCCCCACGGGAGCATGGGCACAGCAAGGTGGGAGATGTTCTGTGGAAACGTGGGTACAGTGGTGATGGACTAGCAGCCAGCTGGCAGCATGACCAGGCATACAGAGCACCAAGGGATGGGGCAGCATGGCTCCGGAACTCAGGACTGCGTGCACAGCTTGGGATCAAACCACAACAGATATCCAACATGATTTCCCAGTGCAATGGGGAGCAGGCTGTGATGTGCTCACCCAAAAGGAGTCCATTAGTGGTGTGGAGGGTTTTTGGTGGGAGGACATTTCAGTGATGTAACCTGAGGCTGCTGCTGCAGCTAGTGATGTGGTTTTCCCAAGGGATGCTGCTCTGTGCTACCAAGCACGCAGCCGTGTTCCCGAATCTCTTGCAGGAGCAGTGCAGAGGAAGTGTCAGTAAAAAGCCAGTTAAAAATGCAAACCCAGAGAAACTGCCATCCCTGTGCTTAAAACAAATTTTCAGTTGCAGACTAAAATTTATTCTTGCCACAAGTAGACCTGCCTTCCACATATTTTGGGCTGAAATGTGATTTCCAGAGGCACAGGGCGGTGCAGTGCTGCACCAGGCAGAGGTTGTGAGGGATGTGTGCCCTTCCCCAGTGCTCCTCTCTCAGCTGCCCATCACCCCCAGTACAGCAGTGTCCTTGCCTGTCACCCCCAAATCTTGCTGATGGGGTCCAGCAGAGCCAGCTCTCCACAGTCACCATCCCTGCAGCCATGGGTTTGTAGGGCAGAGAAAGAGCAGATCCTCAGCCCGGCAACAGCCTGAATGTGCTCAGATGGCTTCTCTGAAGCTCCCAAAAAACTGCTCTCAGCCCTCAGTGATAGCCTGTGAGGCAAATGCAGCAGGCCAGGCAACCACCCGGGCTCACCTGGCAGCCCAGCTCACACTGGATGTGTTTGGTGTGAGCTCCCATGGAAAAAAAAAGGAGGTTTGTTGTGGTGTGGCAGAGCTCTATGTGGGCATGGCTCCTCCAGCTTGGCTTTTTGGGGTGTGAGTGTTTTCAGCATCACGCTGGAGAGTTGCTCGGGGTGTTGAAACAGCCTCACGTTCATGTAGCCTGAGAGTCAGGAGGCTCCAGTACCAGAGCCTTGGCTGAGCCCTGACCATCTCCCTTGTTTGTCCCCCAGCTCTGCAGACCCTGACCCCCACGGGAGGAGCACCTTCACCGCCTGACCGGAGCGCCGCAGCCGACCTGCTGTCAGTGGCTGATGCTTGAGCCCCCTCTGAAGACGCTGCCAGCTTCCCGTGAGCTTCTCCTGCTCCTTTGTGGCACCCTTTGGGCCCCTGCCCGAACCCCCCACCCAGGCTGCCCAGACCCTGCTCCCTGGGCTGGGGCACAGGTCAGCAATGGGCTCAGGGGGCTGGGGCAGCAGCTCTCAGGAGGACAGCAGCTCGCAGCCAGCTGTGGCAGTACCCACTGCGAGCCAGCGCTTCCCACCACCCCTCTCTGTGCTTCCTCATCGCCCCTCACGCCCCTGCTGCTTTGCAATGTCTTTCGTGGCTTATCTGTGTCATTGCAATAAAGCTTTTGTTGCTTGAGGTGGCCTCTGTGGTGAGTGGGATGAGGCTGCGGAGCCATGGTTTGGGCAGTGGGGCCTCTGGGGGTGCCCCCAGAATGGTTAATGGGGAAACTCAGCCCATGAAGCAAACTGTGGTTTGGAAAATGGGCCTCAGAGCACTGGCTCCACTCAGCATCAGGAAAGGATCCCACATGGGAACAGGGCTGCCAGGAGGGAGGGGGAACGGGACAGGGGGAGCAATGCAAAGAGAATCCAGAGTGTTCCCGAAAGGCGGCAAGGACCAGGATTCATCATCTGTCAGGAGATGTGTTTATAGCAAGTGTGAGTCACTGCTGGGCTCCAGGAGCAGCCCAGCAATCCGGGGGCTGCCAGTGATCTGGATGGGATACAGGGTCCCCATCCAGCCCCACACAGGGGCAGCTCTCACACACGCCCCACCAGCCCACCACATGCCAGCTCTGCTGAACCTCAGAGCAGCCCTGGTGCTATTTTTTGACACATTGGGGATGGTTTTTCTCTGGGATGCTTTCTTTCTACTCAAGAAGGGAAGCCAAGGCACTGCCCCAGTTCTGGATGTTGCCCTGGTGCAGTGAAGGTCTCCATATCCAGCACATCCAGCCCTGGCTGGATCACAGCCAGGAGAGGCCAGCGCATCCAGGAAAGGCCTGCTCAGACCTCTGCCTTATGTGGAAACAGGCAAAAAAAGCTATATTAACCTTTTTTCTCCATCTGGAATTATATTTTCCAAGTGCACATCACCCCTGCTCCTGTTTGGCCCGGCGAAGGGGCTGTGGGCAGACAGGCAGGGCAGTTCACCCTTCTCTAAACTCTTGCTCAACTCCAGGGAGCAGCAGCCCCAAATCTTTGTGCAACCTGGAAGTCATCCTCCCTTTGTTTGTGCCACCCATAGCATGCACCTGGCTGGGGTGCCCAGCCCTGCTCGCTCCCTGACAAGCTGCAAAGTCAACCACAATGCACAGCTCCAGGCCTGGCACCCACTTTTGACTAAAAACCAGGTTTTCTGGTTTTCTCCTGCCCAGGAATTGGTTGTATGCTTTCATGTGGAGAAAAGTCCCTGCGGCTGTTTCTATCCCATTCCCAGAGCAGCAGTGCCGTGGAGGTCGCCCCAAAGTGAGGTGTCACCAACTGAGAGCAATGCTCTGGGAAATGTGGCTCAGGGCTCCTTTCCCACCTCCCTGCAAGTCCTGGGCCGTCCATGAAGCCTCTTCCATGGCCTTTGCTGAGTTGGGAGACTTTCCCAGAGCCAGAGCCAGCCCCAAATGAGAGCAGCCCTGGGGAAGGAGTCAGTGAGGCTGTGTGTGCAAACACCTCCAAAGGTTGCTGTGTCCACCCACCCCAGCAGAGGGCTTGAATCCCTGCCCAGGCTGAAAAGGTGGAATGCAGAGGGATGTGAACCACCTGCATGCACTGGCTTAACCTCTGTAGGAGGAAGCTTCTGTGCCCCACTGATGGCAATTAAGGGTGCAGAGGCCCCACAGCCCTGTCCATTGCATCCAGCCCTTTGTGCTGGCTCCAGTTCCATGGCTTCCTGCTGAGGGGGTGAATGTTTGGAGATTAAAACAGCCTGTTTACCTTTGGCTGTGCCTCTAAAAAACAATAAAGTTCCGGGGGAGAGATGCTTATCTTTACATCCTGCTGAGATTCCTCTGGCTGAAGCTTGTGCTGGGATCTGCTACATGGAGCAGGGGAAAAAGGCTTGAGGAGAGCAATCCTAGGACCACAGAATGTTTTGTGTTTGAAGGGACCTTAAAGACCATCACATTCCACCCCTGCCATGGGTAGGGACACTTCTGGGGATCCAGCAGCAGCCACAGTTTCTCTGGGCACCCTATGCCAGGGCCTCCCCACCCTCACAGGGAAGGATTCCTTCCATCTATTCAACCAAAACCTATTTTCAGTTTAAAGCCATTCTTCCTTCTCTGTGTCTGGACGGTTTGCATTTGCTCCTCATTGTCTGCGAAAGAACCAAGGAAGATGCTCAGCACTGCTTGGAGTGGGCTGGGAAGGCATTCTTGCCAGGATGGGTGGCTGACTTGTTTCATCCTTCTAGGAAAAGGCTGCAGCTGGATCTGGCTCTGGTGTGGAGGGAGCTGGGCTTCATGCCTTGCTGCATCCCAGGACTGCTCCGGAAGGGTACAGGCACACCTGGAGCCTGGACAGCTGCTGGGGTGGTAAAAATAACGTGTGTGAACATGCATGCTGAATAAGAATGGGAGCAGAAACAGCCTGGGAAGGGGTTACTGGAAACCTCTGGGAGTTTGGTGAACATGTGCAAGAGCTCCTGGGTTGGAGTGGATCATCCCTGTAGAAAACTATGGAAAGGGATCAGGCTGGCTCCATGCTTCACTGTGCCAGGAAGCCAGCTGAGATATGCAGAGGGCAGCCAGCAAGGAAGATGCTTTCTCTGGCCTTCCCATGGCTTTGGAGTTTGATGCCTGCATCCACTCAGGTGCAGAGAGGGGGGCTGCAATTCTCAACAGAGGAAAAGCAGATTTTCAACCCATGTAGCTCATCCCTTGGCAGTTCAGTGGTGCAGGCTGGTCTCTGGGAGTGTGGGGCTGGGTGGAACCAGCGCTTGCCATCCCCCCAGCTGCAGGCAGGGCCGTGTCTCGTGGCAGCTCAGCTGTTCCTCGAGCGCCTGGGGCCTGCCTTCCCCAGGGAACATGTGCCCAGCCTGGCAGTCACGTTCCGCTGTCTGAGAATTGCCCAAGCCACGCCTTTTATCACAGAAAAATGGAAAATATTCCCTGCTCAGCTGCTGGTGGGGTTAGTGAGTGTTTTTCCACCCATTTTTCCTGGATGTACTCCACAAGAGGGGGTTCCTTTGTCCCCTCTTCCTCCAGTGATGTCCCCAGGGCTGACATGGTATGTCCCAGGGTGCTGCCTCTTCTCCAAGAACAAGAAGACAACACAGATGCTGCTGATCTTTCTGGTTTGAGCCAGTTTTGTTCCCAAATGATGATGCTCCCAGATCCCACACTTTGGGCTGTTTCTATCTCCTGAGTGTAAAATGGAGGTGAGGAGGAAGCCCTGGAAGTGAATTTTGCTGCCCACCTTCAAGCCCCCACTGTGGGACAGAGGAAGAGAGTGGGACTCTTTCACCGTGGGGTATCCCAAATATGTAACGTACTGGCATCCCATGGCTCCCCTGCGAGTCGAGGATCCCTGCAAGTGCTGGGGTGGCCCAGGAGAAAGATCCTGAAAATGTTATCTTCTCTCCTCCAGCTCTCACATCCACAATCTCCCCTCTCATTCGACCCTCTCATCTTCCCTAAGAAGCTGAGCCAAGCTTTCCCACAGACTCAGACAGCTATTAGGGAAATATTATTACCAGATGGTTTTGTTTTTTCCATAAGAACAGAGGCCAGAGTGAAGTAATGGGGAAAACATTAACCCAGCACACACCATCCTGGGTGTGGTGACGTGGATTTGCTGCTGGAGCTGTGCTGTGTCCTGGTTGTGCCAGCATGGAAGGGGTCTGCAGGGTGGGCTGGAGGGGGACGCTCACACCCTGTACATGCTGGAGGGATGGGAGCTGGAAATCCTCGCTGGAGTGGTGATGACCCCCTGAGGTGGTTTGGGAAGGGAAGAGTGTAGCCCCAAATGGTTCTGGAAGGGAGGGAAGGCTCCCCCCAGCCAGCTCGGACGCAGCTGCAAACAGCACAGCAGGGAAGTTCGTGCCAGGTCAGCAGTTCAGAGAAGCACCACGTCCCAGCTGGGCTGCGTCTCCTGGGTGGCTTCAAGCCCTTGGCAAGGAAAGGGTGCCAAGGGGCTGCTTCGTAGGACTATCAAGGGATTTGGAAGATTGGTTGTCCCTTCCACTGGGTGTTTTTGCAGGTGGGTGGATGCCAGACCCCCCTGTGGTGCTGCCTAGGCCTGCTCTGCCATGGTGAGATTATCCCAAGACACCTCTGGGAGAGGTGATGTTTTTCTGCTCAGAGAGGTTCTTCCACTGTCTCCCCTTGCAGAGATCCACTGTGGGAAGCTAATTTATCACGTGCAGAAACACCAGAAGCCACATTCTTTCCAGCAGGGTTTGTGATTGGCGCAGCGCTGGGCTGGCAGCACGGCTGCTCCTTGGCGCAGGGCTGAGCACGGAGATGGGGAGGGCACTGGGATGGAGGCTGGGACAGACACCTTGAGGTCCCACAGCCAGTCTGGGGAGGTGCAGCCCCTGGTAACCAGACTCATGGAAACATCTGTCATCCCAAACATTTCAATCACTGGGTGCCCATGTCCCCAGCAGTGCGGGGAAGGTGACAAAGGTGACTCAGGCAGGGCACTGGTGTGTTTTGTGGGATTTACAACTAGGGAAATTTCAGTGTTCCCTAGCTGAGGCATCTCCCAGCACCATCTGAGGGAACAAACCCTAGCACTTGGTCCTTCCCTGCTTCCAAAGCACCCTTTGGTTCTATATGTACTGATGGGTTCAATCCTGGCTTTTCCCATGGGAATTAAGTTCAGCTCCTTTCCATATTTCCTATGGAAGCATGATTTTCCATTTCCAAGTGGATTTGATTAAAGGGAAGAAAAGGTTACATGGAAGAGTTAATATCAGAAAAACAGGGCAAATTCATTTGTTTCTCAATCTCTGGGAGGAGAAAAAGCAAAAATTCTGTCCCAAGTACACTTTTTTTTTCAGCACCCAGCTTGGTCTGGAATTGGACTGAAAGTTTACTGCAGTGCTGTGGTCTGGGATTGGGGAAGGGGAACACCCATTCCCTGGGGCATTTAGGCACCCTAGAGGGGCTTCCCTTACCCATCTTCATGGCACCCCGGAGGGAGACTGAAAGATGGAGGAGGTCCCCTACTCCTATCAGGGGAGACAGAGCCATAGGGCTCAATTTCCCTGGCCTCATCTGAAGAGGAAGGGAACGAGGACATCCTTCACAGGCATGTGTTGTTGGATTTCGAGACACGATGGCAAGCTGCTAGTCCCAGTGACTTGGGAGCGGACCTTTTTCCTGCAGAACTAGCCCACACTCTTCCAAGGAAATGGCTATTCGGTGTCCTGAGGATATTTTTGGCTGTTGGCCATGGTTTAGCACCACAGACTTGGAAAAGACAATGATATAAAATGCTTTGGAAGCTGGACACTGCTGAGGTCCAGCCATGCAGTCAGGTGCTCCTGGGACATCGTGCATCACTGATGACAGCCCTGGGGGGCCAGGCTGGGTTGCAGACAGGGCCTGGAGCCCTCAGTAGGGTGGGGGGAGCTCCCTGGGCACACGGGGCCTGCCAGGCTGCAGCTGCTCGGGACATGGTACAGTCAGCAGGTGCCTTGCACAGGCCATGCTGTGATCATTAAGTCTTTGCTGACACGGCCAGTTGCCCTCCAGCTTGCTCCAGCTCTTCAGGGCTGCTCCCGAGAGGGGCTTGCTTTTCCCCACCCACAGGGAGGGGGAGGTCAGCTCTTCTGCTGCTCAGGATAATTCCCTGTGAGGGAAGGGGAGAAAGGAACTGAGAAAGCTAAGAGGAAATTACTCTGCTGAGCTGATGCATGAAGACATGCCCCATACCAGCAACCCCTTTCTGGGAGCTGCTGTCTGGTTTTCAAAATCCCAGGAGAATTTCCTTGTGAGAGCCTGAGGAGATGTATTCAAGAGCCAGATCAGGTCTGATCCCCATGAAGTGTCAGGCAGTAGGACTTGACCCTGGGCATGCTTGCTCTCTGGGAGAGCATCTTCAATAGGTTTAAGATGTTGTGAAAATTTGTCTTGCAGTGCCCTCATATCCTGCTGCTGCCTGTGCAGCCCAGTCAAGCTCATACACCTCAGTGCCTGGGCAGTTGGTTGGACTCAATGGTCCCTGACCCTTCCAACTTCACTTATTCTGTGACTGTAAATTCCTGTTGGAGTGAAAAAAGGGTGCCTGAAGTTTTTTGGGTTCATGAGGTTTCAGTTCAGCACAGTCTGCAGATTATTTTCTGCTGGTTTTGGATCCTGTTTATCCAAAGAGTCATTATCTGATGTGCCTGCCTGTGTAGAGTGGACAGGCTCCTCCACTGTTTTAACTTATAATCAGTGAAGCTTCTGGGCTCTTCTGAGTTGTCTCAACTTGGGACACCTCTGACAGCCAAACCTGCAACATCTCCTCCTGATCATCCCCACAAAGATGCTGTCAGATGACAGGCAGGGTGACAGAGGTGGTGGCAGCCCTGCATCGTCTCCCAGTGTGGCAGGTCTCCTGCTGCCTCCGTGCCACCAGCCTGGGTGCAAACAATTTGTGCTAGCTGGGCTGTTGACTCTGCTCTTTGGAGCCATCGTTTTATTTAATGACAGTTTTTGGTGCCCTCTTGTGCTTTTGGGAGCAAGCTACAGCTGTACTGGGATCAGCCCTCAGGTATTTCACCTCTCCCACCTCCCCTCCATAGCAATGCTTCCACTGTGATGGGGGCTTTGGCAGGACCTGGGACTTCTCCAGGACTGTCTCCAGTTCTGGCCATAAAGAGCAGATGGTCAATACCAGCTTGGGGTGCCTTGCTCTAGAGATCCTCAGGCTCTCCTGCCATGTTCCAGAGTGGGAAGATGCTCATCTCCATATATAACTAAGGACTTGTGCTCCTGCTTCTACTTCCTGGCCTTGACAGCTTTGACCCTATTCCCAACTCCTTGCCCTGAGCATGGCTCTGGGTAGAAGGGTTGTTCCTACTCTGGGGTGACACTACGGGTTTCTCCTCAGGAACAAGTCTTTCCTATTCCTGACTGGCTTGAGCAGAAAGCCCTGAAAGTCAGGGAAGAAAGTTCTCCAAAAATGTTGTGCCCCTATGGTGCCCCCATGGTGCCCCCATGCCTGGGACAGCTTCAGCTGTGCTGTGTGGTGGGGACTGCCCTGGCAGAACCCAGACCAGCTCTCGTGCAGTTTGGGGTGTGATGGGAATGCCTGTCCCCCTGGAGCAGCTTTCTTGGCCAGGGAGCTGAGAGGAAGTGCTGGCAGGTGCCCCAAGCCCCCTGTCCCAGAGAGCAGGCTGAGTTCCACCGCTGGGCACTGCCTGCTCCAGGGCTCTCTGCGAGCCTTGCGGATCTCCCAGGTGCCGCTGGCCAGGCTGCCGTCGCAGGTACAGTGACATCCATAAAAAGGGTAAGGAGAAGCGCTTCCTAAGTTTGACTCATAGCTGACAACCCCTGATCCCTCCCTCCGTCCTCAGGCTGAAGAAGTCTCCTCCTCACCCTTACCCTCCTGCCTTCTCTTCCTCCCACAGAAACCAAGGGGAAAGCAGTTAAAAAAAAGAATCTTCAGCGACTCCTGTCTTCAGACCGTGGCCTCGCTTAGCTCCTGCTTTTCCCTTGGATCCAGCTCGATGGTAATCTGAACCGAGAAACATGAAGCTGCGAGACTTTCTGCTCACTCTACTGCTGCCGGCTGGCTTCCTGTGGGGAGGCTCATGCGCTCAGGGCCCAGAAATCATCACCCAAGTCTCAAGCGCTGAAGGTAAGCCTGGAATGCTTTTCGTTCCCGGGATAAGCAGAGAAGCTTGTCTGCTGTTTCCCTCCAGGGCAGATGCCTCTGCTGCTGTCACACCATAGATTTGTCGGGATGTTTGGGCTTGCTGAGGAGAGTGGTGTAGGATTAGAGAAGAGCTACAAGAAGTACCCACTTTTGTGTTTTTTGGCTCTTTTTCCTTGGTTCTGTCTGGTCGGGAGTTACCAGTAGCAGTGGGATCCAGGAGAGGGGGATAACAGCATATGCCACCAGTCCAGCTTTCTGAACTATTCTGGGCTGGATGCTGGCTCTTAAGGGAAATTTATGTTATTGCTCTTTCTTAAAATTATGTTTTTGGCGGGATATGTCAAAAAGTTTCTGCTTTCTTATGGCATTGATTGCTAAAAGGGTTTCATTTTTTTTAATTGGTTCCTGCAGCTGCATGTTATTCGGTATAACAAGTAGCAGAGGTCTTGAAAAGATATCCTTTGACTGGAAACAGGAAAGAAAGTATAGGAAAGTGTTAAATGCAACAAAATTGTGTTTTCTGAAAAGGTGGTCTTGCTTACTCTTGATGCCAAGGGGGTTAAGATGTGAGAGCATTTCCTTAGCCCAGATCCCGGGAGCCTGCTAGGAGAGAAACGGGATGGGCAGTGCGGGAAGCCTGGGAGGGGGAGGCGATGCAGCAGGACCGTCGGCCAATTCCTGCCTCTCCACTTCTTCCCAGACTGCCCTGTGGACCTGTTCTTCGTCCTGGACACCTCAGAGAGCGTTGCCCTGAGGGTGAAACCCTTTGGGGATCTGGTTACCCAAGTAAAAGATTTCACCAACCGGTTCATTGATAAGCTGACTAGGAGGTACGTCCCCCGGGGATTTATTTGGACTGCTAGGGGGATGGAGCCTGCTTGCCGGGTGGGATGCTGAGATCCCCCTGTGTGTCTGTCCACAGAAGGAAAGAAGGAAAGCAGGAATGCTGGGGAGGGGGATGGGAGCCTCTCCTCCCTCTCCCGGTCCTCGGCTGCTCTGTTTTGGCTCTGTCTGTGCTGACAGCAGCAGCGTGGCTTTAGCAGGGCTGCTTGCACCCACTCTCGGGAAGGACAGGAACTGCTGAAGCGGCAGACACGGCAGCCCAATCCCACGACCTCCGGGTGGCTGTGTGGCTATTTTGCAGTGCCAAAGCGATGCTGGTCCCTGTGCTGAGGCCCAGAACCACCCGGGTATGTGAGTGGCAGCCTCTGGGTTTAACCCCAGAGGTTAAACCCAGCACTCGCAGGCACCCTACAGAGCAAACCCTCCCTTGCCACTAGTGCCCCTTATCCATCCCATTCCCCAGCTCTTTATCTGCCTCCTCCTCACCCACCTCTGCAGCCACCAACCCAGGTCTGACCAAGGGGAGGCCACCCAGGGATGCCCAGTAGCACCAAAGCTCCCAGATCCCAAAGGGGGTGGTGCTGGGCTGGCTGCGGGTAGGAGATCCAGGCATGCACAGAAGCACTACAAGTTCTGGAGGCACATGGGTCTTGCTGTGCTCCTCAGAGCAGCAGGAGATGCGTGCTGGTGCCCAGAGGGGCACTGTGGGGATGTCCCAGTGCTCCACCAACAGGAAGGGCAATGCCCTATCTCAGGATGGGTAGGAGGGAGTTAGCAGCTCACCTGTCCATTGCCCCACCTTGTCTATCAAGGCTTTGAGTGACCAGGATCTTTGTGCTTGGGAACAACTTGCCAGGCCTCCATCACAGCAGCATCACTCTCCCCTTTGCAAGGCCCCAGGCTCAGTCCTGCAGTAGAATGGACAGAACAGCAGTGGACAAGGCTCAGGTGGCTTTGGGACAGCTCCTGCTGGGCAGAGAGAAGATGTGCAACACCACTCCTTTGGGACTGGCTCCTGCTTACTGAAAAAAGAAATCATATCCCTTTGGGATTCGTCCCTATATCCTGAAAAGACCCTTTCTGGGCCAGCAGCCATAGGACAGGTGATGCCTCTGTGCCAGGAGTCACAGGTGCTGGATGTGTCAGTGCACAGGACAGGGCTGCAACACACACACTCATCCTTCCCCAAGTTACAGCATCCTTCCGAGGGAGGCATCCCTCTCTGATTTTAACACATCCAGCAGTGGAAAACCTCTTTGTGGGGTGTTTCAGTGGTTACCTGCCTTGCACACACACACACACACCTGGCTGTTTGGCTCAGCCCTTCCTGCCCAGCTCTAGCCCCTGGCACCTCTTCCAGAAGCCCCTCTGCCAAGTGTTTAATCCCTGCAGGTGCCCACCCATGGTATCGCTTTGCCCTTCTACCCAGGGGGCCAAGCTGCCCTGGGGTCCTGTGCTGTGCTTTGCAGGGAAGCTTGTCCCAGCTTTGCAGGAGAGCAGGGAGCCCTGGCAAATTCCTGATCTGGAGAGGATTTGCATTTTCTATGCTGGTGCGAGTAAAGCAAGCCCCATGTCCTGGTGTGCCCATGCAGGTACTACCGCTGCGACCGCAACCTGGTGTGGAACGCGGGAGCACTGCACTACAGTGATGAGGTGGTGCTCATCAAGAGCCTCACACCAATGCCCAGTGGGCAGAGCGAGCTGAAGAACCGTGTGTCAACTGTCAACTACATTGGGAAGGGCACCTACACTGACTGTGCCATCAAGCGTGGCATCGAGGAGCTGCTCATCGGGTCAGGCAACGAGGCCATGGCGGGCACAGCAGGGTGGTGTGGTTCTGGTGGGTGAGGGGTGGGAGCTTCTGCATTGGGACATCTCTGTGCATTGTGCAGAGCTGTCCCCAGCTGGGAAAAGAAGTCAAAAGTTGCTCTAGCTTTCCTGGGATGAGGCACGCCCTGACCACAGGCTGGGGCACTGTCTGGAGTGAGTGTCCCCAGGTGTCCAAACCACTCCTCCCCAGCTAAATCCTTTCAACATTAAATCCTGTGTTTAAACTCTTCCAGTGGTTCCCATCACAAGGAGAATAAATACCTGATTGTGGTGACTGATGGACATCCCTTGGAAGGTTACAAGGAGCCCTGCGGAGGCCTGGATGATGCTGCCAATGAAGCCAAACTCCTGGGGATCAAAGTGTTCTCCGTTGCCATCTCACCCAACCACTTGGTAGGGACCACATAGGAGGGATGCTCCCAGCAAGGGCTCCCCAGTGGAACCATGGGACTCCTGGTGTGACAAAGGAGGGACATTCAGAGCCTACACAGGTGCCTGCAGGTCTCACTCTGCCCTCCCCACCCCCAGGACCAGCGGCTGAACATCATCGCCACGGACCACGCCTACCGCCGCAACTTCACCGCCACCAGCCTGAAGCCCACCCGGGAGATCGATGTGGAGGAGACCATCAACACCATCATCGACATGATTGTGAGCACTGCCTGCCCACTCCCCAGCTTGGCCCCTCCCCAGGCCCCCCTGTCAAACCCCTTCTCCTTGCTTTCTTGTCTTGCAGAAACTCAACACGGAGCAATCGGTGAGTGTCCCCCTGTGACTGAACCTGTCCCCTGTGGGTGACCTATGGGTAAGGGGGGCTTGGTGGCACAGCCCTGTCCTGAAGACAACCCCTGTCAGCCTGGGAAGCCCCCACCAAGCAGGGTGCAGCCTGACCCTGCTGCTGCTCCCTCCTCTAATGCTGTTTTCTCCTTCCCTCTGTGCAGTGCTGCTCCTTCGAGTGCCAGGTGAGTCAGGCTTTTGAGAGCCCTGTCCCCTTCTCTCTTATCCCTGTGGTCCCAGGCTGTGCCTCAGGCTGGTCTAACCCACACATCTCTCCTGCAGCCTCCCCGAGGGCCCCCCGGACCTCCTGGTGACCCTGGCCATGAGGTGAGGGACTGTTTATGGCTGTGCTGTGGGACTGGGGCAGTGGGACGGGCTCACTGGGGATGCTCAGAGACCTGGAAGCATTACATAGAACCATGAAGATTGGAAAAGGCCTCTAAGGTCACCTGTGGAGCGTGGACCTACACTATGCTCCCATGTGGCCAGCATCATCTGCTCCCTGTATCCATGGAGCATTTCTGCTCCCATCCTCCCTGCTCTTCTTTCATTGTTCCATTCCTGGGGATGATGACCTAACTGTGTTTCTGTCCTGTATTGCAGGGAGAACGAGGCAAGCCAGGTCTTCCGGGCCAGAAAGGAGAGGCTGGAGACCCAGTAAGTGAAAGACCAGCCCTGGTGACTCTGCATAGGAGCTGTTTTTTGGCTGCTGCTGGCCAGACCTCTCAGGCGTATCCTCACCAGCATCACCCTGTTTCCATGGGGTGTGCAGTCATGCTGTGCAGTGGGGTGGCTCCTCCTCTTGCTACAAGGCTTCCTTGTTCCTCACCCAAAATAGCCATCCCTCCTGCAGGACACATCTCTGACTCATGTGTGCCAGCCCAGGGGTAGACTCTGGGCTCCCTCCCGTGTCCTCTGACACAACAAGCACAGCAGTGTTACAGGGAAACCTTTGGTAAATAACCTGAGAGCATGAGGAAACTATTTCCCTCCTCCTCCCTCTTTTGTTTTACTAGGCACACTTATTTTTGAGAGGCACATTTCTTCCACACACATGAGCATGCAGTTACTATCTTGTGTGTTCCCAAATTGGAAATGCCATGCCCTGCATTTTTACTTCCCAAGGGTTTTCTGCTCTTCCCGTTCATCCCAAATGATATGTCCCCAAGCACCCAGTTTCCCTCAGCTCCATGAAGCTGGAGATGGTGGAGGTGAAGGCAAGTCCTCTTGGCCCTCCACAATGATCCCATGCTCCCAGACCAGGAAAACAAGGAGCAGAGTTATGGGAGAGGTTCCTGTGTGAGAGAATGGCAGCTGAGCCCCATATCAAGAGTCTTGGGGGATGCTGTCCCATGGTGGTGACTGTATCTGCCTCTGTAACACCATGTTCCTGTCCCCTAGGGCAGGCCAGGAGACATGGGACCTGTCGGCTACCAAGGAATGAAGGTATGTGGGGCTGCAGGCTCTCAGAGGTGTTTCAGAGGTGGGCCACAAGCTTTGTGCTGCAAGTGTTCTCATTCTCCCATTTCCCTTTCTCCTTTCCTCTCTAGGGTGACAAAGGAAGCCGAGGAGAAAAGGTGAGGACAGCAGGATGTTTGTCTGGCCCTGCAGCTGCATGGTGTTGGGGTCTGCTGTGTGCCCCCACATCCACTCCTCCTGCTGGCACTGCCTGAGCCAGGAGTGAGGATCCAGTGGGACCCAGTGGTGAATGCCTGCACCATCAGTCTGAGCTGGTGTGGGGACTGCACTGTGGAGGGGGATGGACCTGCTCTGCTTGGGCATCTGACACCTCTCTCCTTCCCTCCACAGGGCTCAAGAGGAGCCAAAGGAGCCAAGGTTAGACTCTGCTTTTGCACCATTTTTCTCTGTTTGATGTTTGGGAGGCATTGGGAGTTTGGAAATTGCTTTATGGTCCTTGTGTTCTGTTTCAGGGTGAGAAAGGCAGGCGTGGAATCGATGGCATCGATGGTATGAAGGTAAATCTCTGCTCCAGGGCACTTTGCTTGGCCTGAGCACCCTGGCTTTTGCCCCTCCAAAACCATTGTGGGGTTTGAGGAAGAAGCCTGTGGGGCAGTGGAATTTCCCTCCCTGCAGGGCCATTCATCTGCCAGCCAAAGATGGGGCTGGAATGTCCCTTCCAGGGCTCTGGGATGATGGATGGGGTCTTCCCATGAGTGTCACTCATTGGGACCCCTGTTTTGGCTGCCTGATAGGGTGAAGCTGGATACCCTGGATTACCTGGCTGCAAAGGCTCACCTGGATTCGACGTAGGTACTCTGTGGGTGCCCCTTGCATGCAAGTGAACAGCTCTGCCATAATGGTGTGTGAAAATAGGGAATTGCTTAGAAATGTGAGATGCTTATCCCAGGCACGGCACTTTGGGACTGACCCTGGGGGAGTCTGCCTTGTCCTTGCCTGGGAGCTGTCACCAGTTGCCCTGGGATGGAACTTGGAAAACACTGACACTGCATTTCCCTAGTTTCTCTGCTTTTTCCATGCTCCCGGCATGACACATTTGTGTTGGCACCAGTGTCACTGTGGTCCAGCTACAGCAGCCCAAAAACACCTTTTCTGCCATTTTCCTCTGAGCTTCAGAAGCATTTCAACAATGTGGCTGTGGCATTGCTTGCATGGCTCCATGGTGCAGGGGTCCTTTCTGGCCATGTCCTTCCTTGCCCATCCCAGCTGGGAGCTGCCTGCTAGGCTTCTGGAATGCTCAGTCCATGCCCAGTTTCCTGCAGATGGTGTCACCAGTTTAGGTTTCAGTGATGCTACCATTAATTTCAACAGGGAGCTCAAGGCCCACCTGGACCAAAGGGAGATCCCGGTGCTTTCGGACCCAAGGGAGCCAAGGTGAGTTGCTCTGCCTCATGCAGAGCAGGGTGCTGGGAGCCTTCTTCTGCAGGAAGGAGAGGTGGAAATTCCTTGCGCTGCTTGGGGCAAGCCTATCACAGAATCAGAATTGTTTGGATGGGAAGGGACCTAAAAGTCCACCTCATTCCACCCCCTGCCATGGAGAGGGACACCCACTAGACCAGGTTGCTCCAAGCCCTGTCCAACCTGGCCTCTTCACTAGAGGATGGCCCCATCACCCACAGTGTGCCCAAGGTTAGTGGGTGCCCACAAGCTTGGCACAAAGCATCCCTGGGATATCAGGAGAGTGCTGGGAAAAGGCAGCTTTCACTGGGGGTGGAGTAGGGGAAGATCTGCTGGGATGGGGAGACACCACAACCCTGAAAGAGGCTTGGGGTGCACTGTGGCTCCTGACAGCCTCGGTGCTCTGGGAGCTGAAATCCTCTGCTGGATGCAGTCTTGATGTTGCCTTGTGTTCTTGTGAAGGGGGAGCCTGGGAATGACGGAAAGCCCGGCCGACAGGGGATTCCTGGCAACCCTGGAGAGAAGGTGGGTGAAGAAGCACCCTTGTGTGAACATCCTCTGCTCTCTGTGGGAGGACCCGTACTCCAGCCTGGGCTTTGAAGCAGAGCTTGCCCAAAGCTCTTCAAGTGTGCAGGGCTTTGCTCCAAAACTGTCTGACTTCTTGTTTACATCCCTGTGCCTTGCAGGGTGCTCCTGGGAACCGGGGTGAGCCTGGACCAGCAGGAGAGACTGGTGACGAGGTGAGTTCTCTACCTGTGATGCCCCTGTGTGTGCTTGCTGGCTATCCCCGCCCCCTGACCACCCTTCTTGTTTCTCCTCAGGGTGCTCTAGGTGAGGATGGTCCTCCTGGAGAGCGGGTAAGTGAGAGCACCTCTGCCCAGGGCAGGGGCTGGTGCCCTCTGGAAGAGGAGGAGAGGGCCTGGGGCTGAGCCTGCTCAGAGGTGGGCAGTGAGGGAGGGGTTTGCCATGCTGGGAGCAGGCCCTGACTTTGTGATGCCACCCTCTCTTTGCAGGGCAGCAATGGAGAGAGGGGACCCCCGGGTTCGCCAGGTGACCGCGGGCCAAGAGGACAGCCGGTAACTGTACCCGCAGAGCAGCCTTCAGAATCTGCTTGCAAGCGGAGTGATGCTTGGAAGCCAGGGGCTGGGAATAGGTGTCCAGTGGCTAACTCCACCAGCCTGTGGGCCTGCAGGCAAGCTCAGTGCCTTGACCTGCCAGTCTGGAAGGGACCTGCTGTTGTCCCCTAGAAATTGCCCCTTTATTGCTGGCAGATAATCACCAAACAGCCAAAACCCAGAGGAGAGCATGCCCAGCAAGCCAAGAGCAGGTGAACAGCTGTCAATTTCTTCTGCACAGCTGGAAAACTAGTTAATGGAGAGGAAAGAGTCAAGGTGTCCTCTTCTGTGGGCTCAGGGGCTGTGTGGGCTACCTGTGGCTCGGGCAGGAGGGTACAGGTACTATCAGCAGCAGGGCAGCATGAGTGGGTGTGGATGGAAGAGGGAACACTCTTCCCTCTCCTTTTGAGTGGGAGTCACTAGGAAAGTATGTTTCCAGCCTGCTGGGATGAGTCATGAAGCGTGAGCCTGGGAGGGACAGGCAGACCAGGACAAACATGTGGCAAGTAACAGCCATGCCACATGTTACAGGGGGGGGCAAGGGGTACTCTATGTGGGGTGGAGGTGGTGGGAACCAGGGCATTCCACAGCAGCATTCCGTATCTCCATCCACTGTTGCACCATCCCCTGTCCCTTCAGCAAGGACAGCCAAAACCCAGCACTATCTTGGGAGAGTGGGGGTCAGAGGTCTGCCTTGGGGAAGAGGCAGCTCTGGCAGGGGGCTTCTGGCAGCCTCCCCCTTCCTGTTTACTGCTCAGGGAGCATCAGTGCTGCCACATGGGATGTGCAGGGCAGATGGGCAGGAGATGAAGGTGCACCAGTGTTCTGCAGTTAAATTGTTCAGCAGACGATGGTCTGCTTCCTTCCAACTTTGAGTCCAAGTACGAGGCTGTGTAACCTCGCCAGAAACGTCTCGGGGCCATTTGGAAGTTATGTTTTATATTTGCTGTTTGGCTTATGCATCTGGACACTTCTAGGTTGCAAACAACAGCTTTAGGTCACCAACCTCCCAACCGCTTCCCTCAAATTCCCCTCTCCTCTGCCTCCCTGACTTGCTCGTTCCTGGCCATGGGGCTGGATAGGGAAGGTGCTGCAGAGCCAGCCCGGGTTTGGCAGGCACACTACACTGTTGGGATGCGGCCCTGCTGGGTTGGTGGAAGGCTGTTCAGTGAAAGGGAACTGAGCTATGTCCATAGGGTATTTCCTTCCACTGGAACTGTAGGGGTGCAAAACCACTGAGACTCAGGTTTTCTGTGCCCTCCTGGGCTATCAGTTCTCTGCAAACAGTTCTGGCTCAGAGTTCTGAGTGTTATCAAAGGAGAGGGGAGAACATTAGCACTTCATCTGTGGCTTATTCCCATGAAATCCCCTCAGCTTCACAGGGATAGCAGGCTAGAGGAAGGATGCAGCTATCCTGGAAGCTGTTCTCCTCTCCATGCAGACTCCCCAGGGCAGGAGCTGCTCTAGAACAGCAGCCATGGGTACAGAGTGTGGCTGGTTTGGGTCCAGAGCCAGGACTGTGTATCTGCAGATGACTCCACACTTTTGCTTTTCTGGCACAAAATGGGCTGAAAAATGTCCCCTAGATGCAAGGCCTTCACAAGGCATTCCTGTTAGGGCTATCTTCTTGGATTCAAGGTGGCCACACTAGCCCTGTCTGTATCTCTCTCCATCTCTGACAATTCCCTACTCAGTTCCTGAATCTGCCTCAAACCCCTGCCTGTTTGGATGACTGCATTTCCATCCCGCTGTGGGTGCTACAACCCTGCTCCTCATTGCACACAGGTCCCTTTATACCCACACCTGCTCCTCATTGTGCTTCTCATGCTCTCTGTGTGTGTTTTCAGGGAGAGCCTGGACCACCTGGTGACCAAGGGCGGGAAGGACCCCTTGGACCACCTGGCGACCAGGTAAGAGATTGGTTTAACCTTCTGAATCCCAGATGGAAGTGGTTGGGACACCAGGGAGAGTGGGATAGGGGTTTAACTGATGCCACAGCATCTTTAGCATCTTGGGGTGACTTCTTAGCATCTTCCAGACCAGGAAGCAAAGCTGGTGAAGAAAGGCAGGGATTTCTAGGAGAACCAAGGATATGAACAGGGACAAAAACAATGGAGATTTGGCTGCTCAGTTGTGGGCAGAACCACCTGCACACCATTTCCCACTCCCATGGAAACGAATGTCAACACATCTGACAGAACTGGAAACTGGCAAGTGCAAGCTGCAGCCACACAAAAAATGTTCAGGCCTGGTGCCAGAAGCTGCTCACCTCAGTCAGGGGTGTCAGTGAGACATCTTGTGTCGGTGAGGATATCCTGACGTGGCCCCAGCAGTTTTCCTGACCCTTGGCATCCTGCAGAGAGGGCCTCTTCCAGAGCCAGCGTGCCTCAAGTCTGCTGACTGCAAGGTGTGGCCCTCCTGCTCTGGGGTCTGCCTGTGCCTTGTGTGCCTCAAGGAACATATCTCAGGCTGCACGGGCTTGCTGGAGAACAGGGTTGGCCACCTCCAGCCTGTGGAAGGCTTCTGTTCCCTGCACAGTTAAAGGCTCCTTCTTCCCAGATGATAATTTGGGATCTGGAGGTGTTTCTGAGTCAATCCTTCGTGGCCATGGCACTGATTGCAATGGCCAACAGGATCTTTGCACCTGAGCAAACACACTTTGAGATCACCCTTGGACTGGGCTCTGTAGAACAGCTCCCCTTCTACCCACACCATCGGAGTTTTGATGGATCCCAAGACAGAGGAATATATCAAGATAAACATTCCCACATTGGCGGAGTAGGATTCCCATGAGAGGTGAAGCATGGAGGCCAGCGTGCAGACAAATGTGAGACAGCTTTTAAACTTCCTTCTGCTTGGAGAAGTGTTGGAGAGCCCTGGGAGAAGATCTGGAGTGCAGAACAGCCATTAAGGGGTGGCTGTTGCATTCACATTGTCCCCAGCATGAGTGACCCCCACCTGTGCTGTGCCGCATCCTGGAGAGAGGGTGTGCTAGTGCAAGGCTTGTGCTTGCCTGGAGCTGGGCTTCCTTTGAACATGCCTCATGCTAGTGAAGAGCACCAAATCCCCACAGGAGGATTGTCCAGGTCCTAGTGTTCTGATATTGTCAAGATCCTGTAGCAGAGCTGAAATTCTGCTGCAACCAAAGAGAGTTTGGCAGCGTCCAGCTTGCTCAGGTGTCTTTTTGGGAGGTGGCCCTGGTGGGAAGGCAGCTCTTCGGATGTGTGCATGCAGTGATCCACTGATCAGTGCTTCAGGCTGCTGCCAACAAAAGAGGCTGGGACTAGAGCTGCTCTCTGTGTGGTAGAGGCACATTCCTCTATCAGGTTCAAGGCAAGAGAAAGACCATGCAGAAGACAGAAATTTGATGCAAGTGTCGTGGGGAGCCAGGCTGGGATAGATCCCACTTCTAGCCAGACTTTCCTGTTGGGGAGGAAGAGGAGAAAGAATGGTCTCCCTTCTGTCACTGAACCTATGGACCACCAGTTTTCCCTCCCCACTGCTGAACTTGAGTCAAATCCCTGTCAGAGAGGGAAGCATTACAAAAGCAGCTCTGGTGCCTCCCCAGGCCAGAGGCTGCCCCAGCGCCCCCACAGCTCCAGGGATATATGAAAAGCAGTTGCAAAGTGAGCGTGATTTATCCATGAGCTGAGGAAGAATGCTTGTGTTTGGCCAAATTAAAAATAAATGTGTAATTATGTTTGGGTAAGAGTGGGACCTTGGCAAACACAAGTATTTTTCAAGCCATGTTATCTGCAAGCTCTGGACCTCGGAGTGTGTTTCTTTTGGCAGGGTGAAAGTGGTCCCGCTAACCTGTGGCTCCCTTTCATCCTGTTTCTATCTGATAGAAGCTGAAGGCCAGCATGCTCTTTCCCTGAGCCACATGGACAGGTTTGGTGGCCCTTCTCTATTCCTAGCCTTGGTGCCCATCCCTTCTGTCAGGTCCTTCTTGCACCCAGAGTAGTGGACAAGATTTTCTCATCCAAAATCCTGTGTCATCCATCATAAACTCTGGGGCCATGAGGAATTTGTGTTGTGCTGCTGCAGTGAGAACAAGAGTGGCCAACACAAGCCAAGGGTGCTGTGGTTCCAGCCTTGGCTGGCATGAAGGATCACAAGTTCCTGTCCTTCCTTCCAAGACTTCTCTTTTCTGGACTTTTGTGCAGAAATAAGGTCACATGCCTCAGAGCAGTTCAGTACTTTGCACTGTGCGGTTTTAAGATTTCTGCACCCACAAGGACACCTTTCCTTGGAAGAAGGGTGTGTACGGTATGTATGGATGTTTGGCACCAGCTCTCTCTGCGTCCCTCTGTCCTCTCCATTGCCTGGGGACTGGCTGTACACCCATCTCTACATGAAATGCTGCTTGAACATTTGATATTATGCCAGAGCATCACTACCCAGTCATTGTCTGGGTAGTCATCATATCCCACTCCTGGAAAGCAAAGGGCTGTGGGCACTGAGCAGAAGGTGGAGGGGCTCCCTTGAGTATCCGTGGAGCTCTCAGAGAAAAGAACCCTCCTTCTGCCTCCTCTCCCATCTCGTGCTGTCTCTGGCCAGCCCTGCAGCTGGCGGAGCAAGCGGCTGCTGCCCAGATGGGATGTGGCAGCGTGACAGCTTTGGTCTGTTCCAGTACGTGCTGCCAGGGCTCTGCAGCCTCTTGGGGACAGAAACTCCCCAGAGCCAGCCTGGCTGTGAACCAGACGTGTCCAAGCCGTGAGGCATGGTGAGGTTTGTGTCACCTTCAGGGTGATGTGCTTGCACCAAGGACTGTCCTCCAGGGGCACCTCTGTCACGATGAGATGCCACTGTGCCACACAGCTGTGCTTTGATGCTGGAAAGCATCAACCCATCCTCCCTGGTCCTCATCCCACCACGTCCTCCATTACTGGGATGAGCTCTGAAGGAGAGGGATGGCTTTGGGGGCCTCAGCTGTCACTGAAAGCACATGATGTTCAGCCCATACCTGCAGTGTCACACCTTGGCCCAGAAAGCTTTTGGGTTTGGTTTGTGCCCAGCAGGGATCTACCTCCCACGGAGTTTTGCAGAGAAAATGGCACAAGGGAGGAAGGAGGAAAAGGAGGAGCCAAGCACAGCTCCTGAAGCATCTCCCCATCAGTACTAACTAGGTCCTTTTTGAGGCTGTCCAAGGTGGAGCTAACTCACCGATGTCCACCTCTACCCATCAAATCACGAAACAAAGGGACCAGCCTCTCAGGGCAGGAATGGCAGCCAGAGAAATCCCCTTTGAGAGAGCTCTCTGTTTCCTTAGGGTGAGCCCGGACCCCCAGGACCCAAAGGCTACAGAGGAGATGATGGCCCCCCCGGCAGTGAGGTCAGTGCTCTTCATCATTGCTTCTTCTGCAGGGAGGGGATGCAGGGATGAGCAGCAGGTGCTGCCCCTTAGGGCTTTCCCCAAATCCTGTGGATACTGGAAAGCTATCGAACCTATTGGTACAGGCTCCAGTACTGGCTTCCTGGCCGACAGATCCAGGTGTTTCCATGGGTCCTTAAGGCCACAGCTGCCTTTTCCCCCACCTCCCACAGGCCATTTCTTGGAGAGGTTATAGCTGCACCACAAACCACACATCTTCTCATCACAGGAGGTGGGGCAAATGCTCTCTGGGGGAAACCACCTGAATCTGCCAGCAGGTTTGATCCCCAGGTCAGGTAGCGAATGGAAGCCAAGCACAGCTATTGGCTTTCATAGAAATCCTAGAACAGTTTGAGTTGGGGCAGACCTTAAAGCTCATCCTGTTCCACCCCCTGCCATGGGCAGGGACACCTTCCACTGTCCCAGGTTGCTGCAAGCCTCGTCCAACCTAGCCTGGAACACCTCCAGGAATGGGGCAGCCACAGCCTGTCTGGGCAACCTGTGCCAGGGCCTCCCCAGCCTCTAAGCAAAGAACTTCTTTCTGACATTTAATCTAAATCCTCACACTGAACTTATATAAGCAGAACACTTCCATGGTGGACTCATGTTGGTAGCTGGCTGCCTCAGAAGTCATTATCTTCCTAGCTCAGATGATGTTATACAATGCTTGACTCCTTCTTCTGCCCCTTCAGGGCCCAAAGGGATTGCCTGGAGCACCTGGGCTGCCTGGGGACCCTGGGCTGATGGGAGAAAGGGTGAGTGGTACTGCTGGGGAGATCCACGGTCCAAGGACCAGCATCCTGCTGCCATGCTGTCTGAGGCATCTGCATTCCTTTATCTCATCTATATCTGCCTTCCTTTCCAGGGGGAGGATGGTCCTCCTGGGAATGGCACAATTGGATTCATAGGTGCCCCAGTAAGTTTTTTGTGCTGCCTTGAAACTGTAATACCATTATGTCTACTTGTCTAACCTAACACACTTCCTTTTCTGCATCCCTAGGGGCAGCCAGGAGACAGAGGCAACCCTGGCATTAACGTAAGTGTGCTGCTTCCTCGGCCACACAGGGTTTGCCCTTGGTGGTGGTTTGGCATTGGAGCTTCTCCATCAGCTGCATGGTGGAATGGACTCCCTGAAGCAACCTGCTCCTCCAAAACCTTCTTTCCCCTCTGCCCACCTCTCCCTGCAGTGGATGCTTCCAGCAGAAGTGTCCTGCTGTGGCTATAACATCCAAGGGCAGCAGCTTGGGCTTCGTGCTCTCTGAAGCAGTCCCAGACCCAGAGTTTAGGGCTGGGAGTGTCACCCAGGGGAGCTGGATGATGCTATGCTGGGGGCTTGATTAAGTGCTGGGTTAATGGTTGGATTTGATCTCAGAGGTTTTTTTCCAACCTAAATGATTCCGTGTTTCTGTAGCAGTGAAAGCCACCTAAGAAGTTCTCTTCATCAAGAGCACTGAAATCTGGTGCTGGAGAGCCTATGTGCTGCTTTCCACCCTGTCCCAAACCAGCTTTCACAAGGTCACCACACGCCAACACCAACTTCACTATGCTAGCAGCAGCCAGTCACACAGCAATCTCAGCCATACTGTTTTTCAGGGAACAAAAGGCTATGTCGGACCTAAAGGTGATGAAGGGGAAGCTGGTGATCCTGGCAATGACGTGAGTAACCTGTGCAATGCTGAATCCTCCTTTCCTATGAGCACAGTGCAGGAGCCTTGGGCAATGATGGGCCAGAGCCCATCAGACTTTGTAAATCTTTAGCCTTTTGCCTCTGAGCAGAGATTTATGGATAGCAAGGGGAGCTCCCTCCAGATGTTCATTTTGTGTCCAACAGCTGCCAAACCTCCACATTTGTTAGGCTGAGATGAGCATCACCTCTGCAAGGCTTTGTATGCTTCCAGGCATTGATGATGATGGCACTGGTGATCTGAGCTTTATCGCTGCCCCATGGAGGGAGATTTCCCCACTGTCCCTTCTAAGTTCTCATTTATTTGGGTACAGCAACCTCAGATAATACTTTAGTGATGAAGCAGGGCTCATCAGACATCTGGAGGGAAAGGTGCTGCCCCCTGACACACAGAGATTGATGAGTTTTGGTTTTGTTTTCATTCCAGAACCTGACCCCTGGGCCCAGTGGCATCAAAGGAGCAAAGGGTCACAGGGGACGTGAAGGTCCCCCGGTAAGTAAGGACCCTGGCAGAATTGGCCCCAGTAGTATGCATCCCACAATCCCTCCATCCCTTCATGCTCTGGGTGCTCTGGGAGCAGCACCAAGCCATGCACACATTGTGTGTGCTCACTGCCTTCCCACCTGGGTGTACATGGCACATGTGGAAGTGGATCTTCTCCTTCCACTTCCGTGCAGCACCAAGACATCATGCAAACAAGCAGATGTCCTGGCTCCAAGCCCAGTGCAGAGGCCATCAACTGGGAAGCCAAGAGGCTTTTCACAACTCTGCATTGCTTGGCAAGGTATCATTAGAGTACCCTACAGATAGGACTTGACTACTCCTGTAATTCCTCTGTGCTTCTGTCTTACAGGGACCACCAGGACCTGTGGGGCCTCCAGGACCAGATGTGAGTGGGACAGGACTGGGGTGCTGCTTGCTGGCCTGCTCTGTGCATTGTTTTTGCTGTTAATCAAACATATATTTTCCTCTGTTTTCAGGAATGTGAAATCTTGGACATCATCATGAAGATGTGCTGTGAGTATCCTGTACCTCTCTTCCCACCTTGCTCAGTGCCTTGATAAGCAAGAGGCAGCTGACTTTTCCCTGTCCCCACGCAGGGGAATGCCATCCATGGGCATCTTTTCCCTTCCATGAGTCACAATTAAGTCCTCTTGATCCAGGGATCTCCTACTCCATCTCTAGAATAGCCCATATAACTGTGTCTCACTTGTACCTGACACAGACTGGTTTGTCTGTGGTTCTGTACAGAGAAAATATGAGCAAGGTTGTGTAAAATCCTTGAGTGGCCCATTTTGCAATGTTATTTCTTTTCCCTAAATATCATGGTCTAATGGGAAAGAGGCCTGGCTTGGGGTGTCCTGCCATGGGGAGAAATAGCACATATGTCCTACAGAGGATTTCTGGCCCATGGCCGATAACGAAATGCTGGAAGGACACAGGGTACTTGGGGAACTGACTTTGAGCTCTACACTGTGGTGATTTGCTTAGCTGTTATTTTTATTTAAATAAGAACACATCAGCATGTGCAGAAACAGAGCTTTGCTGTGTGTGGTGCTCCAGGTCAGAGTATCACAACCTGAAATGGGAGAGAATCTGGGTATTTCAAGTAGGAGGGAAACCTCCATGAGCTTGGATTGTCCAGGCCAGGTGTCTGTGGGTTTGCAGAGACACAAACCTGCAGTCTGCGTTAGGGTGTGAAAAACCCTTTTGTCAAGCATTTTAATGTTCTCTCTCTCTCTCTCTGTTTTCCTCTAGCTTGCTGTGGTGAGTGTTACTTGGCAAAGTTGCTCTGCAAATATTTGCTAGTCCTTCTCCTTCCTTGCCTCCCTCCCTTTCTCTGCTCCTTGCCTTCTGCTATGGAGATGTAGTGAGAGCCCGTGAGGGACAACTAGGCATGAGCCAGGCAAGGGTGGACAGGAAGCAATCCCTGAGGGTGCTACACGGATTACAGGCTGATGCGGCTGAGTCCTGCAACTGGAAAACATTTGTCAAGGTGCCCTGTGCCAGCAGGGTGGATTTTCTCCACCCTTTTTGCAGTTGGGATGTCTGTTCTGGGCACACTGTAGATCTAACTCTGTCCTCTTCCTTCCAAATCCTGTGCTGGTCAGCAGAGGAATGTGCTGGGCTTTATTCCCTAATGCTGCCCTGGTAGGTTGGGTTTGCAGTCCAAAAGCTTGAAGGGAGAGCCAAGGGCACATGATGTTCTTCAGCTATAAGAAAGAGGGGAGCAAGCTGAGTCAGCCTCTTCCAGCCCACGAGTGTCACCTCTGTCCTGCTGGGCTGGGTGAATGGAAGAAGTGAGAAGGCTTATGAGGAAATGGGTTATGGAATAATTACTGGGTGGTTTAAGGGTACTCACAGCCTGGAAATGCCACATATCTTATTAGGGAGAAAATGCACATGGAAAAATTTGTAAACTGGCTCTCAAGTCTCCTGTGGAGCTATTTTTCTGCATTGTACACCCTGCTTTGGGGGTGGATGGGGCATAGGCACCCAGCTGGGCAGGGCTGCAGCAGGCATCAGCTGCTTCTTTTGGAAATGCCTCCCTGCAAAACACGTCCCTCCACTCCTGTGCCTTGCTCCAGAGTGCACCTGTGGTCCTGTCGACCTCCTATTTGTGTTGGACAGCTCGGAGAGCATCGGCCTGCAGAACTTCCAGATTGCCAAGGACTTCATTATCAAAGTCATCGACCGCCTGAGCAAGGATGAGAGGGTCAAGGTGAGATTTCCACTGAGTGCTGTGATATCCTTGTGTGAACTTGGTTATTTTTCACTGCAAGCAGGAAAATGGGGAGATGCCTCCACTCCAAAAAGCCTCCACCAGGCTTGGCTTCAAACTGGGGGTGGGTCTTCCCAAATTCATAAAGTGATGGGGATTAGACAGCAGTTTGTTGTCCCAAAATAGACATTTCACTCTTTCTGAGCAAAGAGACTCTGTTTCCTCCATGTCCCAGAGCAGATGGCTCATCGAGCATTCAATCAGCCTGATCAGTCAGGGTCTCAGACTCTCCCTTGTTCTGATAAGCATTTCAGGTGTCTGGAGTGTGTTGGAAGTTTCTGATGTCCAGCTCCCATGCTTGGCTTTAGGTCACCAGTCAAGCACTCACTAAAAATTAGCCTTGCAGCCCAAACCCAGCAATACTGTCTCTGTAGTGAGTCTTTCAGTCTGAAGAGGGACACAAATGCTTGCTCTGCTTCCTAACTCCTCCCTAGTAACCTGCTGTATGTTTTATTTACTTCTGTGGTTTGAAGGGCTGTTGGGAATCCAGACTTTCCTGAAGGTATAACCAGCTACATCTAAAGCTCATAATCTGCTGTTGAATACTTGTGTGCTGGGCATACTCTTTTGGATGACAAAGAGCCAGTAATAAGCAGAAAAGGTAGAGCTGGGTAGTAAAACCAGCTGGAAGAAAGCCAGGAGTCTTGAAAAAAGATCTTCTCATGGAACCATAGAATCCCTTGCATTGGAAGGGACCCAATGATCAAGTCCAGTTCCTGGCTCTGAACACAGGACAATCCCAAGAATTCCACCATGTGCCTGAGAGTCCAATGGCTGCTGTTGAGACCAGTGAGCTGTGAGATCTAGGTTTGGGTCTCCTTTCACTTACTGCCTCACCAAATTGGTCCCGATGTACTTCTACTCCTGGTGGGGCTCTGCCTGCCCAGAATAAGGCAGAAGAGAAACATCAGAGCCTGCCATGAAGGCATTCAGGAGAAACCATCAGCAGGATTCTGAGCCTCTGGACTCCCCTAAGGTATCTGCTGCTAACTTATTTCTGTTGTGTCCCACAGTTTGAAGCTGGGGAGTCCCGTGTGGGTGTTGTGCAGTACAGCCATGACAACACGCAGGAGCTGGTGGCCATGGGGGATGCCAACATCGACAACATTGGGGCGCTTAAGCAGTGAGTCTGTGGGGTCTGATCCAGGGACACCTACTTGCCCCCCATCCTCCATTTCCAGGCCAGCAGCTCCATTGCAGCTGCAATGATCTAAATGTCCTTTAGTGGAAGATAGTGGCTGGTGGCATCATAAGTGGTGCTGAGGCTAAACTAAGGAGCTTGCCAGTTTTCCACCCAGTCCCATGCAGAGATGTCTGCCTGGTCACAAGCTGTGTTCTGACTCCTCTAGTACCCATGGCAGGGCTGGCAGGCTCACTTGGTGTCTGTCCTTGCAGGGCAGTCAAGAACCTGCAGTGGATCGCTGGGGGGACCTACACTGGGGAGGCCCTGCAGTTCACTAAGGACAACCTGCTGCGGAGGTTCACGTCTGACAAGCGCGTGGCCATCGTCATCACGGACGGGCGCTCTGACACCCTGCGGGACCCCACCCCACTCAATTCGCTGTGTGATGTCACCCCGGTAAGGGCACGGGGGACCTGCCGTGCGCAGCTGGGCAGCACAGTGCAGCCTATCTGGGTGTCTCCATGACCTTGCTACACAAGCCTAGGGCAGGGGACACAGGTGTCAATAGAAGCACTTCCACAAAGTGGCAGGCATACATAGTTATGAATGCATTAGATAATAAATGTATCCAGTGATGGACTCTGACTTCCCCACAGGTGGTTTCCCTTGGGATCGGTGACATTTTCCGGAACCCTCCAAATCCAGATCACCTGAATGACATCGCTTGTTTAAGCAGACCAACCAGGCCGGGACTGTCCATTCAAAGGGACAACTATGCCGAGCTCCTGGATGACACCTTCTTACAGAACATCACCTCATACGTCTGCCAAGGTGGGTGAAAGGTGGTGGCTGGAGGCAGTGGGAAAGATGGAGGGATGCAGGATGCCCTCCCTTGTGTCCCCCAATCATACTCTTTAAGCAGGTTTGAGGGAAGAGAACAGAGATCAAATTTAGTTAAATAAGTGACAAGGGCATCTCGTGCCTCAAAATACTTCATGGTCAGGTCCCCGTCCTCACCTGTTGTAGGACATGTCTGTCCACACTATTTTTCATGCACGTTTATAGCCTTTGCACAGGTGGCAAAAGTGGGTGTTCATCTTCTACAGGTGAACTTCTGTCCCTTCTGTGGCTCTGTGGGATAAGTGGTTTTCCTGGGCCAAATGATGACATTAATCTCTCTTATTTTCTTATCAGAGAAAAAATGTCCTGACTACACCTGCCCAAGTGAGTATTGACTCCTCATGGCATGTTGAGGGGCTGTGGGTGCTGTGATGGGGGAAGTGGGAGTTTGTATTTGTGGGGATGCACAGCTTGGGTACTTCTTGCAGTGGAGAGGCTCCTAGGCTGGAGAGGTGAGCAAGATCTGTCAGACACTCTCTGGGTCTCTCTCACACACCAAAGCAGCTGGGGAAAAGCTTAGGTAATTGTTTCTCTGGCATCTCAAACCTGGAGAGGAGGCTGTGAAAGATTGCAACACTCCCAGGTTGCAGCTGAGGTAGCAACTGATCTCATTATCTGCTTCCACTATGTAGTGGTGGAAGCACGAGCAAAATCAGCTCCACAGCAAGGACATTGGAGAAGGGTGCTTGGAAATTGAGTACAGGGAGGGTTTCAAGAGAGTACACCTCCAAGTCAAAAGCATATTCAGTCCTCAGAATTTCCATGGAAAGAAGGGAGGCGAGGAGGATGAAGTGGTTCTCCAGACACGCAAGAAGAGCCACTGTATTTAAACAAGAGTGACTAGATTATCTCAGCCAAATAAACACCTACAGCGTATCCTAAACCAAATAAAAGAAGGAATGAATGGGTGAAAGGACAAATGTAGGACAGCACTGGAGCAGGGGAAAGAAAGCTAGCATGAGTGGAAATTTCCTGAGTCTGACAAGGCAGGAAGCCTGTGAGACAGCCAGTGACTTCATTGGCTTTCCATGGAAGGGCCAAAGCGTAACAAGCCCTGGACCTTTCCCCTTGCAGTCACCTTCACTGGGCCAGCAGACATCACACTGCTGGTGGACAGCTCCACCAGTGTGGGGAGCAAGAACTTTGAGACCACCAAGAAGTTCGTGAAGCGGCTGGCAGGGCGTTTCCTGGAGGCCAGCAAGCCTGCCGACGACTCCGTGCGCATCTCGGTGGTGCAGTACAGTGGCCGGAACCAGCAGAAAGTGGAAGCTCAGTTCCAGTACAACTACACGGTCATTGCCAAAGCCATTGACAACATGGAGTTCATGAACGATGCCACAGATGTGAACTCTGCTCTGCAATTCATCACGGAGCTGTACCGGCGCTCCGCCCGTGCTGCAGCCAAGAAGAGGGTGCTGGTGTTTTCTGATGGACACTCCCAAGGGATCACTGCCAGGGCCATTGAGAGGGCTGTGCAGGATGCACAGAAGGCTGACATTGAGATCTATGTGCTGGCAGTGGGCAGCCAAGCCAACGAGCCCAACATCCGTGTTCTGGTCACAGGGAAGAGCACGGATTATGACGTGGCTTACGGGGAGCGGCACCTTTTCCGCGTGCCCGACTACACCTCTCTGCTGCGTGGTGTCTTCTACCAAACTGTCTCTAGGAAGATAGCTGTTGACTGAGCATCTGGGTGGGTTTCTGCCAAGGCCATAGCTGCTTCTGTCTCGCCTAAAAGGGAAAACCAACAAAGCAAAAAAAAAACCAAACCAGTATTCTTGACCAATCTGAGAAATTTACATCTATGCAGATAGCCATAGTGCCACAGCCTGGCTGTACATAGTTCCCTCCTTTCTCCCTCTGCTTTGTCATCTGTGTCTCTAATCTGTTAGCCTCAAATTTCCTCACTGCCCACAGCAGAAAAACACAAGCACATCTAGCAATAAGCCATCAGAACACAAATACCAACCTCATCTCCTCATCCCACTGTGTTTTTCCCAAGAAAGAATCAGGATGAGGACTTTTGTACCACTAAGATCTAGCCTGGTCTCTTAAGAGTGATTATATTCTTTTTAGTTAGCTCTTTTTTTTTTTTTTTTTTTT